>CAUYRT010098960.1:0-12854 GCA_963574885.1 Lepilemur ruficaudatus | reverse complement strand
TGGCTCACACCTGTAATCCTAGCACTCTGGGAGGCTGAGGCGGGAGGATTGCTTGAGCTCGAGACCAGCCTGAGCAAGAGCAAGACCCCATCTCTACTAAAAAAATCAAAGAGCAAAATCACCATAATTATGGTCCCAGGCCAAAGCTTTCAATTAATGTCCTTTATTTTACAGTTTTCCTCTGGCCTATTCACATCATTTTATGATTTTGTTTTGCTTTTCAAATCTAAAACCTACTAATGAATCCTTTTAGGGCTTTAATTCTGGAGTATCTTGTTTTAGTCTACTTGTGTTGCTATAAAGGAATACCTGAGGCTGGGTAATTTACATAGAGTTGCTAACCTCAACTTCCTGGTTTCAAATGATCCTCCCACCTTAGCCTCCTAAATAGCTCAGACTATAGGCACATGCCACCATGCCTGGCTAATTGTTTTTCATTTTTGTAGAAACAAGGTTTCACACTCCAGGCCTTAAGCAATTCTCCCACCTCAGCCTCACAAAGTCCTGGGATTATAGGCATGAAGGCATGAGTCACATCTGGCCTCTTTAGGGACTATTAGAAGAAAATTAAGCCAGACAGGGGGAAAAAAAAATGAGAAACCCACAGAACCCCCTGGCTGGGCTCTGACTTACAGGCTAAGCAGGTTATCCTTGACAGTCAATCATTCAAAACAACAACTTGTAACATGCTGGCCATATCTCAAATAACAACGCACATCTTACATAATTTATTACCCCTCTACCTTTTTCTGACTTTATTCTTTTCTGACTTTATTCTTTATTCTTTTTCTGACTCTATTCTTTATTCTTTTCTACCTTTCTACTTTATTCTTTTCTGAGCCTGTATCTACTATTACTCTTTTTTAATTGTTTTTTTTTTTTTTTTTTTTATAAAGAGTCTCGCTCTGTTGCCCAGGCTACAGTGAGTGCCATGGTGTCGGCCTAGCTCACAGCAACCTCAAACTCCTGGGCTCAAGCAATCCTTCTGCCTCAGCCTCCCAAGTAACTGGGACTACAGGCATGTGCCACCATGCCCGGCTAATTTTTTCTATATATATTTTTTAGTTGGCCAATTAATTTGTTTCTATTTTTAGTAGAGACCGACTCTCGCTCTTGCTCAGGCTGGTTTCGAACTCCTGACCTTGAGCGATCCGCCCGCCTCGGCCTCCCCAGAGTGCTAGGATTACAGGTGTGAGCCACCACGCCCGACCCGTAATTGCTCTTTTTCTTGTTTTTTTGTTTGGTTGTTTCACTGCATTTATTGTTTGTAACTAGTTTTAGAATTTGTTTTTTTAGAAAAAGTAAAAGTTTGTGATAACCTTTTGTTTCTAAAATAAACATTGTCCTTACTGAAATTAGGGAAATAACATTTTAATATTGAAATGGGTTGGTGATGATAGTGAAATTAGTCTAATATACCAGAGGAGTAATAAAATCTTAACCATTAGAAACTGTTACATGAAAAAAGAGGTGCAGAATAGTACCATGCTACCAGCATGTATAAAAAGAATGTATCTATGTATATACTTAATATACATAGAATATCTCTGGAAGGAAATAAAAATATTAATAACATAAAAATGTTACTGGTAATATTATTGACTGTGGAGGTGAGGTGAATGGCTAGGGAGCTGGGGTACAAGATTTTCTTTTCACTGTACATTGTACACCTTTCTAACTTTGTCCCATGTAAAGGAATTAATAATTTAAAAATAGAATTTAATTATAAAAATCTTACTAATTAGTAGTCCGATGTTGAGTAAGACTGGAGTGCCTGTCATCTCTGTGTGCCTCCATTTCTGAACACCTTTATTTTTGGATACCTTGCAGTCTACAAAAACAAAAAGAGGAGGAATAAAAGGAGTTGTATTACAGTTGTAATGGATAATTGAGAGGTGGAAATGTTCTGTAGTGAGTTAAAATTGTTTTGCAATCTCTTTGAAAAGGGGTAGGCAAAAGTCTTCTAGAAAAGAATATCCCAATTCCTAGTAGAGATTATTTTAGAAAGATTAACTTTTCAGGAATTCATACCAAACACTAACACAAAAATTTCTTTCCAATATATAGGTAGAAAATCAATCTTTGGGGCATTAGGTCTTTCTTCCTTAAAATATGCTGTTTTCCTCCCTCCTTCCAGTTTTCTCTCCTAAGAAGAGAAAAGAAGAAATTTGCTTTGCTAACCTGAGAAAAAGTTTTCCATATGGATAATGTATAAATTAGATCACAAAATGTTAATATGGCTATCTAACACTCTTAACATAATTTCTGAATTTTACAGATTTTCTATTTTTGTTTTTAAGAGACAGGGTCTTGTTCTGTCACCCAGACTGGAGTGCAGTGGTGCGTTGCAATTATAGCTCATAGCAGCCTTGAACTCCTGAGCTCCAGGGCTCCACTCTGGAAGGCTGAGACAGGAGGATCGCCTGAGGCCAGGAATTCCAGACCAGCTGAGCAAAAGCGAGACCCCCATCTCTACAAAAAATAGAAAACGTAGCAGGACATGGTGGCACATGCCTGCAGTTCCAGCTTCTCAGGTGGCTGAGGAAGGAGGATTGCTGGAGCCCAGGAGTTTGAGGTTGCAGTGAGCTATGATGATGCCACTGCACCCTCCCGCCTTAGCCTCTGGAGTAGCTGGGGCTGCTACCACATCTGGCTAATTTTTTTTTTTTTGTGGAGACAGGGTCTCACTATGTTGCTCAGGCTGGTCTCAAACTCCTGGCCACAAGCAATCTTCCTGTCTTGGCCTCCCAAAGTGCTAGGATTACAGGTGTGAGCCACTGTTCCTGGCCTGCATTTTTAATAGCAGATCAACATGTTAGGAGTTTGGAATACCTGAATTTTAAAGTACAAAGATTGCATACATTTTTGCTTGAGGTCCTTAATACTTTAGCAGATCCACAAATAGCCTAGAGGAATCCTTTCCATGGATTGGTAAAGCTTATGAATATGCAATGTCAAAAAAAATAAAATAAAATAAGAGATGTAGGTTTGCTGGAGGAGGTAGGGCAAGATAAGGAATTTAATTTGCAAGCCAATTCTTTTTTGAAAAGAATCATGCACCCCTGGGAAAGAAATAGGAAATGAAACATTTTATATAAAATTTGGATTTGGAGGTGGCCTTCCTAAGCAATTTATTAGAAGGTAAACAATAATTCTGTAGAAATAACTGGTCTGATAAATATGATAATTATGAAACCTTATTAATTCACATTAATTAGCAGGAAAGCTAAATTTAATCAAGAAGAGGTTTTCATTATATAACAGAATTATTAAATTTGCTCCCTTGCTAGTCTACTTGCCTCTTTTCCATCTTCATGTTATTCCATAAACAGCTGACCAGGTAAAAGGAAGAAGTGCTTTCTATGAAGGAGAAACAGCATGTATACAGCCTTAAGGTTCACGGTTGGGACTATAAAACAGCCCTGCATTTTCCTGACTCTTATCATCTTCCTCATCCCCACCCTTCCTTATCACCTCAGGATTTTGAACAAAATAAAGGAATGAACGTAGTCTAGCATTAAGAACACAGGCTATGAATTAATTAGACCCAAGTTTAGGTCTGTTTTACAGTATCTATATGCTAAAAAGTGCCCAATTTATGACTAAGCATAACTTAGTGGCCACGCAAGGTGGCTCATTCCTGTAATCCTAGCATTCTGGAATGCTGAGGCAGGAGGATTGCCTGAGGCCAGGAGTTCCAGACCAGATGAGCAAGAGCGAGACCCCATCTTTACAAAAAATAGAAAAGTTAGAACGTGGTGGTGCGTGTCCTAATTCCAACTGTCTGCTGCTGCTGTTGGGAGAGGGCCATAAAGTCTAACTTCTCACAGTGAAAGATCTCATAGCATGGACTATTGATGCCAGGACACCCAGAATGTCCTAGGAAGAGGTGATCTTAAAATTAAGCCCAGCTTCTCAGGAGGCTGAGGCAGGAGGACTGCTGGAGCCCAGGAGTTTGAGGTTGCAGTGAGCTATGCTGATACTACTGCACTCCAGCCGAGGTGCCAAGAGGGAGACCCTGTCTCAAAAAGACAAACAAAACCAAAAAAACTTAGTGACACTCCTGCAAGTTTCGGAGGATGGAATGGGAGTGCCCTAGAATCTTCGTAGAAAGCCTTTGTTTAGGAGAATGTTTGCAGTGACTGGGAGTTCTTCCAGTAACTCCAGGAGTTCATACATTTCTCAATCTACTAGACTCTATAAAGTAGTTTTAGTAGCCATTGTAGCCTGAATTACATACTACCATGTCATGGTTAAAGCACACTCGGGCTGTTTCACGCATGACGTGGTCTCGTCTGGGCTGATCAAATGAGTGCCTAGTGAAACAAAGGGATACACATGATGGAGTTAGAAGGCTCCCAGATTGACTTATCTTTTAATTGGAAACAGGAGCAATAACCTATTATCAAGCCTGTCTGGGCCTGATGGGAGCATGAGATGAAGATCATACCTAGTCCTCTACTTGGATGGCCACACTGAGTGTTACCCATTTGCAATTTATTGTTTTGTGACCCTTATTGTCCTCTTACGTGGCATGTAACTTCTCTAGATTCTAGTTCCTGCTGTGGCTATGGCAAGTGTACATTAGACAAGATAATGAGGTGTGTGAGCAGAGGGGAATGAGGGAGTGGTGAAAACAATGGCTACAGTATATCAGTGTACTTTGAGCCTGGTGAGTTACTGTACTTTTGGTTTTAGGATAACCAAGTAGACCAGCTGTCCATGGGATAGGTAGCATAGAACAAAATTTATTCCTCTCCTGTAAGATTTTCCAGTTTCTTTCTTGCTACCAAATTAGAGGTGATAGACAGTGAGAAGTATAGGTACATGTATGACTTTATTTTTTTTCTTTTCTTTTTTTTTGAGACAGAGTCTCACTCTGCCCTGGCTAGACTGCCGTGGCGTCAGCCTAGCTCACAGCAACCTCCAACTCCTGGGCTCAAGCGATCCACCTGCCTCAGCCTCCCGAGTAGCTGGGACTACAGGCATGTGCCACCACGCCCGGCTAATTTTTTCTATATATTTTTAGTTGGCCAATTAATTTCTTTCTATTTTTAGTAGAGACAGGGTCTCGCTCTTGCTCAGGCTGGTCTCGAACTCCTGAGCTCATATGATCCACCTGCCTCAGCCTCTCAGAGTGCTAGGATTACAGGCGTGAGCCACCGTGCCCGGCCAAGTACATGTATGACTTTAAAGAGGGCTCTCCCAAAGCACGATAAAATTAAAGGCCCCAGTCTCAGATGTCCATTTGACTGTGGAATCTGGGTATGAAGACTGTCCAGTGCAAGGGATGAAGTGGGCCGTTTTAGTCACTGTGGCCATGGTGACTAAAATGGAACCATGGGTCTGAGATAGGGGAAAATTGTGAAGTTGTAAGGGAATCCACCAGGTCTCTTAAACTTGAATCCTGATCAGGTAGAGGCGAAAACAGAAGCATCTCCACACAAGGAGGGTACTGCCAAATCTTACCATGACCCTTGTTCTGAGATTAAACTTTTCCTTGGACATCTTTTGTAAAGCACCACTGGCACCATGAGGAGGGCTCATGGAGGAAGAATTCTTTTTGCCTGTCTCTTAAATCCTGCAGCAGAGACCATAGTGGAACAGACTGGTCTGCTGCAATGTCTTGTCTGCCCTACTCCCCCAATCTGCCTGCCCATCCTTCACTTCCTAACCTCTACACAATTTTCTTGTTGTTTTTTTTTTCTATTTTTTTTTATTTCAGCATATTATGGGGGCACAATTTTCTTGTTGCTTCTCCCTTTATATTGATTAAAAATAATGTGTTAGAAGTTTTAAGAATTCTATTTTTCTTTTGAATTAATGAATAAGGTATTATGTAGAGATGTCAAGCAAATTTGGACTGTAGTTAGTGTTGTACAGGGAAATGTACTTCATGCAGTGTATTTTAAACGTTTCAATTTGGATGCCTAGAAGGGTATGAGACTCCTTCCCCACACTGCTCAGCACTCCTTATTAACTTATACTAGGCTGATAAACTTTTTCCTAGTCCTTGAAGGCTTTTCAGTTTGGACCCTTGATTTAGATTAAACTTGAATGGAGTTCATGAATAAGTTGATGATAACACTGATAAACAGAGTTAAAAATATGAATGTTTACCATCATTTTTGGTTCTCCAGGCATAGGAAGCCCTGTGGCAGAGGCCACTTGACCCTATCAGTGAGCAGGGCCCTCAACAGTTAACTCAAAGCTTTAAGTACAGATCCTAAAAAGGTATATCCGGAAGTGTCACCTTCCATTTGTTCCATGTTCTAAGTTTTTCTGTGTGAGGATTCTCTTCTTTGAATGACTGATAATGAGCACATCTACCTTATTTAGAGAAACATTTACACCTTACCCACAAGGGTATGATCTTATTCTATGATTATAAAAAAAATAATCGTATCAGAGTACAATAATAGGCAGAACATCTGAATCCATGATTTGTGCAAAAGGTAAGCTGGGGGAGGAAGGCTGCATTCTATTAATATGCAGCTTAGAAGTAGATTTGGTAGCCCCGGACCTCACCTGGGTACAGGTGTCAGAGGTACAGTGTGGAACAGAGCATCACGGCAGATTTGGGGCTCTCAGCGGTAACCACAAATTGAGTCCTGTGCTTTATTTAAGCCTCATCTTGTTTACCACTGCAGCAGTATCAAAGTCCAAGTAGAACACCCAGATCAGCTTCCCAGGCAGGTGGATATTAAAGTCAGTCACTGTGATCTAAGAGGCCTCCTTTGCTGCACGCACCACCTCCTGAGTCACAGTAAGCTTGATGCACAGGTGTTCAGTAATTCCAACTGTCTGCTGCTGCTGTGAGAGGGCCATGAAGTCTAACTTCTCACAGTGAAAGATCTCACAGCATGGACTGTGGATGCCAGAACACCCAGAATATCCTAGAAGGAGGTGATCTTAAAATGAAGCTATTGAAAAACCATGTCCCAATATCTCTGCCTTCAACTTAGCTACCTAGAGACTTACAACTACCCCAAATTCAGAAAACAGGGGCTAGTTCAATGCACTTGGGGTTTCAAAGGCAGCTTTGGGGCCAAACACTTTCATAATTGTTTAACTCTACCAAGGGTAAAAGGAACCCTAGAACGGGATCTTTCTAAGTCAAGATGGCCTCAAATTCTATATATTAATCTCCTATGGTATTAACAGTTACAAATGACAATTTCTACTCACGTATTTTTGGTGAGAACTAAATGATGACTACTTTCTAATGACTTCAGACAATACTTATGTGACCTTGTAAAACAGGGATTATAATAATTCCTACTTTATAGCTTTTTTTTTTTTTTTTTGAGCCAGGGTCTCTCTCTATCACCCAGGCTAGAGTGCAATGGTGTCATCACAGCTCACTGCAACCTCAAACTCCTGGGCTGAAGTGATCCTCCTGCCTCAGCCTCCCAAGTAGCTGGGACTACAGGCATATGCCACCAAGCCCAGCTAATTTTTCTACTTTTTTTGTATAGCTGGAGTCTCATTCTTACTCAGGCTGGTCTAGAACTCCTGACCTCAAGCTATCCTCCCAAAGTACTAGGATTACAGGAGCGGGTCATAGCAGCCGGCTGATACAGCATTTTTTTTTGAGGAGTTAATAAGTTAATATGTATGAAGTGCCTGGCATATAGTGAGTAGTCCATAAATCTTAGCTGTCATCAATTTATTTATTATTGAACCCCCCCCCCATCTACCTAAAATACTTTATTCAAGATAGGAAAAAAGATAGGACGGAAGGGAGGGAGGGAAGGTGTTCAGGGGTAGGACTTTAGTAGCCAGGGTCAACGAAGAAAATAGGTGTGGCAAATATGTAGGACCATTGTCCAGAAGGAATGCTTCTTAGGGAAGATCTTAAACAGTGATGATGTAGGTTACAAGGAGCATGGGCCAAAACCATCCCTATGCTGGCAGAGATGAGGAACAGGAGACAAGCTATATCAGACTATAGAATAGAGTATGGGTATGGGAACTGGACTGCCATAGATACAGAAACTCTCAGGTGATATAGCTGAAAACAAATGGAATTAGAGGATAAATAGGTCACAAAGGAATATTCTCAGTTACTTGTTTTCTATATGGATTGTTTTGCCACCTTTAAAGTCTTTAAGCATTATTGTAAGTTTATCATAAAGTTTAGGTATGTTTCTAATGTGTGCTTTTTAATCTAATTTTTGGAAAATTATTAAGAAACAATGTAAGTGTCCCCTATTATCAAGCCATTGCAAATATTAAACAATGCAGTAAACAATATGTACAGTATGATTTCTTGAAAAAAAATATATAGGTATGGGTACCAAAACAATTCTCAGAGATCCAAAGAAGTAGTAAAGCAAATCCTTGACCACCAATATGACTAAACACATAAAAACCTAGTAGTAATTTTTGACTAACTTTTCATGTTGAAGAAAGTTTTATCACAAGCAATTTGTTTTCTACCAAACTGTTTTGGCCAAATCATCTCATGCCAGCAGAGAGCCTGAGAAGCAACCGATTAAGATGCTAAACTTGTGCATGCTGGTAAGATAAGTGAAAGGCTGAAATGGAACCAGGAGAGCAGATGAAAACTGGAAAGAAGTCAGAGGCTTGGAGTATATCTCACCAAAACCTAGTTAGTCTTTCATCAAAAAATGGCAAATTCATTCTAGATCCAGACGTAGGACTCGGGAAGCAGCAAGACTACATTTGACACGTAACATGAAATTAGATGAAGATATTCTGAATGAGAGGCCTCTCAACTTAAAGAAGAATGTTTATCTCCTTTAGGTAATTGCTTAGCAAACCCTTTTTCCAAACATGGTTTAAAAGCAAATTTCATTTTCCATATTCCCTATTAAATCATTATAAATTATGAATGGAGAAGAGTATTCTTAATTGATTAAGTACTGTGTTTCGAAAGAATAATGTCCTAAAAAAAATTAAGAAAACAATTTCATTTACAATAGCTACCAAAAAAAAAAAAATAAGATACTTAGGAATCAACTTAACCAAGGGGTTGAAAGATTTCTACATTGAAAACTATAAAACACTGATGAAAGAAATTGAAGACGATACAAATGGAGAGACGGCCCATGTTCGTACACTGGAAGAATATTGCTAAAATGGCCACACTACCCAAAGCAATCTACAGATTTAATGCAATCCCTACCAAAATACCAAAGCCATACTTCACAGAAACAGAAAAGACAATTCTAAAATTCATATGGAACCACAAAACACCCCAAATAGCCAAAGCAGTCTTGAGCAAAAAGAACATAGCTAGAGGCATCACGGTACCTGACTTCAAAATACACTAGAAGGCTATAGACACATAGCCCAATGGAATAGAGAGCCCAGAAATAAATTCACACACCTACAGTCAACTGATTTTTGACAAAGGTACCAAGAACACACATTGAGAGAAAGACAGTCTCTTTATTAAATGGTTCTAGGAAAACTGGATAGCCACATACAGAAGAATGAGACTACATCCCTACCTCTCACCATATACACAAATCAACTCAAAATAGATTATAGACTTAAATGTAAAGCTGAAAACCGTGAAACTACCAGAAGAAAACAGGGGAAATGCTTTATGACACTGGGCTGGGTAAAGATTTTTAAAATAAGACTTCAAAAGCACAGATAACAAAAGCAAAAATAGACAAATGGGATTACACCAAACTGAAAAGCTTTTACACCACAAAGGAAACAAATTAACAAAGTGAAGAGACAACCTACAGAATGGAAGAAAATATATGCAAACTATACACCTAACAAGAGGTCAATATCCAGAATATATAAAGAATTTAACAACAAAAAACGTTGCTTAAAAAATGAGCAAAAGACTTAACAGACATTTCTCAAAAGATGAAATGGCCAACATGTACATGAAAAAAGCCTCAACATCACTATTTATCAGGGAAATGCAAATCAAAACCATAATGAGATACCACCTCACTCCAGTTAGAATGGCTATTACTAAAAAGACAAAAGAAAACAAGTGTTGGCAAGGAAATGGAGAAAAGGGAACACTTAAACATTGTTGGTAAATTAGTAGAGCTGCTATGGAAGACAGTATGGAGATTACTCAAAAAGTTAAAAACAGAACTACTTTATAAGCTAGAAATCCCACTGCGGGGTATATATTTGAAGGAAACGAAATCGGTATGTTGAAGAGATATCTGCACTCCCATGTTTACTGCAGCACTATTTACAATAGCCAAGATAGGGAATCAACCCAAACGTCCAACAATGAATGAATGGATAAAGAAAATGGAATACTACTCAGCCATAAAAAATGAAGTCCTGCCATTTGTGACAACATGAATGAACCTGGACATAATGTTAAGTGAAATAAGCCAGACACAGAAAGACAAATACCGTATGATCTCACTCATGTGGAACCTAAAGTTTTTTTTTTTTGAGACAGAGTCTCACTGTGTTGCCCGGGCTAGAGTGAGTGCCGTGGCGTCAGCCTAGATCACAGCAACCTCACACTCCTGGGCTCAAGCGATTCTCCTGCCTCAGCCTCCTGAGTAGCTGGGACTATAGGCATGCACCACCATGCCTGGCTAATTTTTTGTATATATATTTTTTTAGTTGGCCAATTAATTTCTATTTATAGTAGAGACCGACTCTCGCTCTTGCTCAGGCTGGTCTTGAACTCCTGACCTTGAGCGATCCGCCCACCTCGGCCCCCAGAGTGCTAGGATTACAGGCGTGAGCCACGGCACCCGGCCTCTATCACTAATTTCTGAAGTTATAATTCTTCCCTTGAAATCTTCACAAGTTTTTCTCACTTAACAGGCTTGCAAACAAGTGTATAGCATCATCCAATCTATCAACCTTTAAAACAGAATGTGAATCCTGGGAATTTTGTGATAAAGCTAAAAGCTAAAGCTAAAAGCCACCCGAGAGCACCATGGCTTCTCTGGTTTTAATGTAATGATTCTGAAGGACTGCCATGACAAAACGCTTTTCTCTTAAAAGACTGTACTTGGTAGAGTAAGGAGAACCTGGGGCTTCATGATCTGGTTCATCTGATCATGCTATTCATTAGACGGGCAGTCTCAGAAAAGTCTTTCAGCTCTTCTTGGCCTTATTTCCATTTTGGTAGAAAGTGAGATGTGCTAGATGATCTCCAACCTCTCTCTAATTTCTGATCCTATGCTTCCTAGTTTATTTCTTCAACATCTCATGGCTTAAATCAGGAAGAAAACCTGGCTGAAGAGCAAGAATTTTACCTGTATTTCATCATTTTCACCAGCCCACCCACGCTCCCTGTTTCTACTTTTCCAGCTAAGAGCCTGGAATTGATTTGATTGTCCCCTCTTATGCATTTATAGACAAAGTATAATAAAACTAATTCATAAAACTTTGCAGAGCACTTTCCTGGTTTTACCAATCACTTTTGCAAATACTATTTCATTTGATCAACACAACAGCTCAGACTTGTGGGTATTATCTTCAATTTACCCAATTAGGGAACTGAAGCCCAGAAAAGTTCAGTGAATTAACTGTCCAGAGTAAAACAGACAGTAGTTACGGGATCAGGCCTTCTAATTCCAAACTCTATACTCTTTTTCACAACACTAAAATCCTTATCAGGGAGAGACCAAGGGTTTGTAGGGCCTAACGTGTCTGTAATTTTGGTGGCTATCTTCAAGATAAGGAGTACAAAATTACAACATAACACAAAATATGATCCTGTGAACATACTGTTAGGACCCCTCTCAGGGCCTTGGAGGATCTATTCAGGTGAAAAGGCTTTAGGGTTAAGCTTCATGGGAAATCTGCTTTTCCATGGTTATACATTTAGTGCCTACTATATACCAGACACCGAAGTAAATACTAATTTTATTATCATAATAACCTTATGAGATAGGTATTATGAGAGTGGAGAGTGAGGTTCAGAAAGGTAAAATGACTCGCCTAAGGACACAGAGCTAGTAGGCAGAAGTATCAAAGTCGTGACTCAAGACAGCTGACTCCCAGGTCCACATTGTTAATCTCCCACACTACGCTGCTCTGTGAGCCTAGCCTTCTTTTGAGGTGTCCTGGGAATCATGTTATTTTACCACTTTCCACTACATTCCATAGCCCAGGTCCTAAGAAATTCACACCTGATCGAGTCTCCTATGCTCTCCCTAACTTGATTCTCCGGACCATCTACCTGAACGCTGCTGCCACGCTTACAATGCTTATTAGCACTCCTAAATCCTGGCTATCCCAGGACCTGAAATACCCTCCCCTTCTCTGCATTTACCAACTGTAAAAATTACTGTATTACTCATAAGCAGCACTTGGCCATGGATTCTACACGTCTTCTACTAACTTATCGAATTGTTACTGGGAAGCACCTGATCCTCCCCAATCTCAGGTTCTCCAAATGCAAAACGGAAACTGTAAGGCTTAATTAATGACAGGGTTGTTGTGACAACTAAGTGAGCAGCCAAGGGGAGACGGAGTACTTGGGGGGCACAGGCAGGGTCCTGGCATGCAGCAAGTGCTCAATAAATGTCGGTTTATTTGTCCCTGACTCAATCTCCCCCCAAAACCTGCAAGCTCTTTCAAGGCAGTGACCTTGGTACGTACTTTCACGGCTATTTCTCGGAAGTCCTGGGCATCAGAGAGACTTCACGATGATTGAAACTTCGACGGACACGCTGCGGTCATCTGACCACAGCGGCGCTTATGACAAACGGGCTCTGGAGTCCGACTTGGAATGCTGGCCACGACCAGCTCTGCGACGTCTGGAAAGTCACTTCCCTGAGCCTCACGTCCCTTATTTACAAAACATTCGTAGCAGCACCCGCTTCACGAAGGTGTGGGGGTCACACACGACCATGCGGGCGAGGCGCTCAGCGCGT
>CAUYRT010098959.1:0-33931 GCA_963574885.1 Lepilemur ruficaudatus | reverse complement strand
TTGTTTTTCTAGTGCGAAAATCCAAAGCAGCTGATGAGAAGAGACGCTCCTTGGCTAAGCAAGCGCGGGAAGACTACAAGAGGTTGTCCCTGGGGGCCCAAAGAGGAAGAGGCGGTGACGGGCTGCAGAGCCCCGCGAGTGTTCCGCAGAGACCAAAAAGACCTCCCCTTCCACCCAAGCCTCAGTTCCGAAACCCAGTGGGATACCCTCAAAAGCCTCTCAGGTAAGAAGCCACACAGGTAGGTGGCTTTAGGCAGAAGCATTGAAATGGTGGATTAAAGACAAATTGTATGAACTGCCATGGGGAGTGGAGGACCAGCCAGCTGCCTGTGCAGCTCTGTCTCACCTGTGAGCCTTCTTCCTGCGGTACCTGGTCGGGCATTCCTCCCCTCCTAGCTGCAGAGTGTCCACAGGTGTTATAATGAGTGTACCCAATACCATGGTGATGATGCCCATCAAGCTAGGTAACTTCCTGTGCCCCACCCCCACCCAGTGGCAGCAGGCAAGCCAGAGAGGGGATAGGAGGGGACAACTGGGGTTCTACCGATGCCCAAGGTCACTGTTAGTAGCAAAAGAGTATCAAGGTGGGGACCTCGGGGCCTGCCAACTTTCATGTCATCAGTAGGGACTGCGTTTTCACTGCTGCGGGTTGAAAGTTTGATGATAATTCTCATTCTGGGACATGTAGCCAAGCTCATCTTTTGAGAATTTGCAAATGCTCCTTTTTTGAACGAACTCTTTCTTTGGTGATAAAGGTACCTTTGCCTCCTAGGCTGGGAAGGAGATAGAAAGAACAATTTGTTTTGGAATATCCCTGAAGGAAAAGTACAATGATTCTATAGCAGAGAGCCCATATCCCTTATGTTCACTGATTATAGAATGGTTTCCTGGTTATTGGTACTATATGATTTTTAATCTTCTAGTATTTAGAAGTATTTAAATTCAAATATTGGTTGAAAGAAACAGAACTGTCTAAAGATTTGCCTCTGAAATAAAAATGAAAAATACTTCTGCATTAAGAGTATGGAGAAATGAAAAACAGATTAAAAATCTCTCTTTGCTTGGAGTGAGTAGTTATCATCAAGGTTTTTTTATTTTACTTTTTTGTAACGGGTATGATGATCTCAGAAGAAACACTAAGGTGAACCTTTTTCTCTTCTGTAATTATGTCTACTTAACTGAAAGTTTCTATTTTGGGCCGCAGAGACCAACACTAAATGACCATGTTACGCAAAGTGACAGTTTGGGAAATGATTTATTTCCTATGGACAAGAAAACAAGAAATATAGTCAGGAAATGGGTGTCCCCTTAGTTCTGTGAGCAGGTCGTGGAGGTGTGTGGCCTCCTGCACATGGCCCTCTCCGTGCTGGAGCTCGTCTGTGTGCACGCTGGCCACAGAGCCTCCGGGCGGTGTGTGTGGCTCACACCTGCTCTCTCTCTCTTCCAAGGGTAGCACGGGAAAACGACTTGCAAGATGTCCCTTTCTCACAGCATTTTTAGAGCACAGTGTATTTGATGAACAGCAATGAAGGTGGACTTTCAAAAAGGGCAGTTCTTGTTTTAAGCTGTACTCCATTAGCTCACTTTTTCCAGATTAAGACACTGTATGAAGTGCTGCTTGTGAGTCAGACTGGGTGGGTTTAGGGCTGGGACTTCCAACTGTAATGGCAGAGGTCAGCGTGGTGGAGCCAGCCCAGGAAAGAGACTGGCCTCTCCCGGTGTCTTTGGAGTTAGGCTTGATTTCCAAGGAGTTCAGTCAAAAAGAACCTAATTTGGAAGCTAGTATGAGAATTTATCATATAACCTCATGTGTATGCAGGGTCTGCTTCCCAGGGAGGTCAAATATTACAGGACATTTTCTCTAAAAGTCTCTGAAAATTATGAGGAATAATACATATGTGTATATGCATGTATATATGCACGTCTGATATGTCATACGTGTCATGCATGACTCATGGTTGCATGTGTTACCATAAATAGCATAAAGAACCAGAATTTAACTTATAGGCAGTTCCAATGGCTCATCCAAACTCTTTATTGTTTTTTAAATAAGTTTTGTTTTTAATTGATTCATGATAATGGTACATATTTATGGGCTATAGTATGATGTTTTGATACACATAATATGTTGTGTAATGATCAAATCAGCATAATTAGCAAATCCATAACCTTAAACATTTGTCATTTCATTGTGGTGAGAACATTCAAAATCATATCTTGTGACTATTTAGAAGTGTGCAATGTGTTATCGTGGGACTACAGTCACGTTGGTATGCAATGGAACCCCAGAACTTATTTCTCCTTTCTGTCACTTTGTATCCATTGACTGACCTCTCCCTATGCGTCCCTACCCCTCATTATCCCCAGCCTCTGGCAACCACTGTTCCGCTCTGCTTCTTTTACGTTCCATATATGAATGACATCATGCAGTATTTGTCCTAACGTGCTTGGTTTATTTCACTTAACATAATGTCCTCCAGGTTCATCCATGTTGTCACAAATGATGGGACTGTTATTCTTTTTTATGGCTGAATATTATTCCATTGTGTATCTGTACCACATTTTTTAATCCATTTATCCGTTAATGGACACTTAGGTCGATTCCACATATTGGCTATTGGGAATAGTGCTGCAATAAATGCGGAAGTGCAGATATCTCTTCAACATAACTGATTTTGTTTTCTTTGGATATATGCTCAGTAGCTGGATTGTTGGATCATACGTTAGTTCCATTTTAAAGTCTTTGAGGAAACTCATACTGTTGTTCTTAAAAGCAGTACTAACTTATATTCCCACCAGCAGTGTGTAAGAGTTCTCCTTTCTCCATATCCTTGCCAGCATTTTTTTTTTGTATTTTTGATAATAGCCATTCTAACTAGGGTAAGCTAATATCTCATTTTGCTTTTGATTTGCATTTCCCTGATGATTAGTGATGCCAAGCATTTTTTTCATATACCTGTTGGCTAATTGTATGTCATCTTTGAGAAATGTCTATTGGGTCATTTGCCTATTTTTTATTTGGATTATTTGGTTTTTGCTATTGAGTTGTTTGAGTTCCTACATATTCTAGATATTAACCCCTTGTCAGATGTATAGTTTGTGAATATTAATATTTTCTCCCATTCTGTAAGCTGTCTCTTCACTCTGTTGTTTCCTTTGCTGTGCTGAAGCTTTTTAGCTTAATATAATTTCATTTGACCATTTTTGTTTCTGTTGCCTGTAAAATTGAGGTCTTACTGTAAAGATCTTGCCCAGATCAGTGTCATGAAGCATCTCCCCTACATTTTCTTCTAGTAGCTTCATAGTCTTGGGTCTTACATTCAAGTCTTTAATCCACTTTGAGTTGATTTTTGTATATGGTAAGAGGTAAGAGTCTAGTTTTATTTTTCTACAGGTGGCTATCCAGTTTTCCCAGCACTGTTTATTGAAGAGACTGTTCTTTCCCCAGTGGGTGTTCTTGGTGAAAATCTGTTGGTTGTAAATGCATGAATTGTATATGTTTTTATGTCAGTACCATGCTGTTATTATTATTAACAGCAGTTATTATTGCTTTGCAGTATATTTTAAAGTAAGTGTGATCCCCCCAGCTTTGTTCTTTTTGCTCAAGATTGCTTTGGCTATTTAGTGTCTTTTGTGGTTGTATACAAATGTTAGAACTTTTTTTTATATTTCTGTCAAAACTGTCATTGGCATTTTAATGGGGATTGCATTGAATCTGTAGATTGCTTTGGGTAGTATGGCCATTTTAACATTAATTCTTCCAATTCATGAACACAGGATATCTTTCCATTTATTCATGTCTTCTTCAGTTTCTTTCATCAATGTTTTATAATTTTCAGAAGCAAGTTGTTTAATTTCTATGTGTGTACAGTTTCCAATGTTTTTCCTGTTATTAATTTCTTGATTTTAATTTTTTAAAATTTGGTAAAATTTATTTTATGACCTAACACACTATCTATCTTGGAGAATAGTGTCCATGTGCTGTCGAGAAGAAGGTGTATTTTGCGGCTGTTAGATAAAATGTTCTGTAAATGTCTAGGGTATGGTTCTGTCTGGATGATCTGTCCATTGTTGAAAGTGGGGTGTCAAAGTTTTCTACTATTAGTGTATTACAGTCTATCTCTCCCTTTAAGTCTATTAATATTTGCTTTCTAAATTTAGGTGCTCCTATGTTGGATACATACATATTTATAATTGTTATATCTTCTTATTGTATTGACCCCTTTATCATTATATTCTGATCTTCTCTGTGTCTTTGTAAAGTTTTTGGCTTAGGTCTATTTTATCTGATATAAACATAAGCTACTCCTGCTGTTTTCTGGTTTCTATTTGAATGAAACATCTTTTTCCATCCCTTCACTTCCAGTTTGTATGTGTTTTACAGATGATCTGAGCCTCTTGTAGGCAGCATGTAGTTGAGTCTTGTGTTTTTTTTTTTTATTCCATTCAGTTACTTTGTCTTTTAATTGGATAATGTATCCCATTTGCATTCAAGGTAATTTTTGATAGGTAAGGGCTTTCTGTTGATATTTTGATACTTGTTTTCTAGTTGTTTTGTAGATCCTTTATCCCTTTCTTCTCTTACAGTCTTCCTTTGTGGCTAAGTGATTTTCTCTAGTAGTATGTTTTGGTTACTTTTTATTTTTAGTGTATCTATCATAGGTTTTTGCTTTGTGGTTACCCTGAAGCTAACAAAAACATTCTATAGTTATAACAAGTTATAGACTGATACCAACTTAACTTTGATCACAAAAAAAAAGAACTATGCAAAATAATAAATATACACTTTAACTCTAGTCTTCCCACACATTTTGAATTTTTGATATCATCATTTACATTTTTTCTATGGCCTATCTCTTAACAAATTATTATTTTTAATAGTTTTGTCTTTTAATTTTCATACTAAAGATTTAAGTGGTTTACATACCGTGATTACAATATAAGAATAACAATCACATTAGCATCCTTTTGAGTTTGAAGACTTCTTTTAGCATTTCTTATAGGACATGTCTGGTAGCAATGAATTCACTCAGATTTTGTCTGGAAAAGTCCTTAATTTCTCCTTAATTTCTGAAGGAATGTTTTGCTGGGTACAGTATTCTTGGTTGAGAGGTTTTTTTTTTTTCCTTCAGAACTCTGAATATATTGTCCTACTCCCTCCTAGCGTGTAAGGTTTCTGCTGAGAAGTCTGCTGCCAGGTATATTGGATCTCCCTTATATGTTATTTTCTTTTTTTCTTTCATTACTTTCATGATCCTCTTTTTGTCTTTGACCTTTGAGGTCAGTATGTCTTGGGGTATTCTTATTTGTGTTGAATCTGATTGGTGACCTTTGACCTTCCTGTACCTGGACATTTATTTCTTATTTCCAGTTCGGAAGGTTTTCTGTTGTTATTGCTTTGGATAAGCTTTCTATAACCCTTTCCTTTAATAACTTGAATATTTGCTTTTTTGATGTTGTCCCATAGATCCTGTAAGCTTTCTTCATGTCTTTTCATTCTTTTTTCTTTTCTCTTCTCTGTATATTTTCAAATAGCCTGTCTTTGAGCTCACTGATTCTTCTGTTTGATCAAATCTGCTGTTGATGCTCTTTATTGCATATTTTGTGTCATTCAATTTTTCAGCACCAGGATTTCTGTTTGATTTTTTCATATTATTTCAATGGTTGTTAAATTTCCCTGATAAATTTCTGAATTGATTCTCTGTTTTCTTTAAGTTTGTTGAGCTTCCTTAAAATAGTGATTTTGAATTCTTTGTCTGAGAGATCACACATCTCTGTCACTTTAGAGTTGATCTCTAGCACCTTATTTTGTAAGTTTGGTAAGGTCATATTTCACCGAATGTTCTTGATACTTGTTCATGTGCAGTGATGCCTGCTTATTGAGGGATTAAGTATCTATTGAGTCTTCACAATTTGGCTTTGTTTGTGTCTGTCCTTCAGAGGGCATTCCAGACATTCCAAGCAGACTGTTGTGTCTCCTAAGCCTGTGACCACTGCAGCTGTCTCATCACTAGAGGGTGCTCTAGGGTCCAGGCTTGCTGCAACTCTTGTGAGGGCTCCAGGGTTTACATGATGGAGACCTAAGGAGGGTACTGGTTTGAGAAACCTGGCAAAGGATGCAAGTACAGAAGTGGTGTAGATAGGTGTGTCTCCCAGGAGGTCCCTAAGCAGATGGGATAGGTCCTTGACTGCAGCAAGAGGGCTGGAGTTGAGATTGGAACCCCCTTGGGATCTATTTTATGATGGAGGTTAGAGAGTCCGTCTTGTTGGCTCAGACAGGTGCACATCTACTAGTAGGTCTCTGCACAGACAGGATACTTTCCTGACAGCAATGGTGGTGGTGTTGTGTTTAAATTGAATTCTGCTCAAAGTCAGTAGGCTGTTGAATGGGACTTGGAGATATATTTATTACATTGCAGTGTTACTTTCTGTAGTGGAAATTGACTTATATCCCGGAACTTAAGCTCTGCCACTGAATTTATTTCAAAACGATTCTGCTGCCTGTATCTGTTTCTTACCAGTCTTCAAACACTCTGCTTCCTTTTACTTCATATTTCTGAGACTGTTTTTTAGCAGTCTTCAAAGTGTGGGAAGAAGAATGCAAATCAGGGAGGTTAATGGAAATATAGAAAAGAAAAATAATGAAAATGTTAGGCAAGAAATTATTTATATTTGATTTCTTTTGTTTGCAAATACATGCTCTCTAGGAATATAGTGTTGGGGTAAAAGTATTTTTTTTTATCAAATTTTAATTGGAAGTTAATTGACCTTCTAATTCATATTAAAAATAAATTTAGAACTATGCATTAACACAGCAGTGGCTCATTCCCATAACGAGCCCTTCAGGATGGAAAGGACAAGTGACAGATTTATGTTCCTTCTTCTCTGCCCTTGAGAAGTTGTATAATGGTGGTGTGCAGGCGGCCCAACTCCCATTAGCTCAGCCCGTGTAATTACATCTTGAAATGTCTGTATCTCTCTCTCTCTCTCTGTATAAGCACACATATGTATATTTCTGAGGGCATTATTTTCAAACCAGTTAAATCTAACTTGAAAAACTTTTATAAACAACAGAAATGAGGGCGTGACGAGGACGGCATCCAGCTCCGCCCAGGAGGACATCATCCGCTGGTTTAAAGAAGAGCAGCTACCGTTTCGAGCAGGCTACGAGAAAACCTCAGACACCATAGCTCCCTGGTTCCATGGTGAGTGCGGAGATTCCTTCAATGGCACCTCGCCCAAGGGTGGACGACACTGTGCTAATCCGCCAGACGGCAGAAAGAATCAGAGCTTCCTTTTACTTGTGCTGCCCTCAAAAGAGTCTTTAAATTATCTTCCCAAAGCAGGTTTTCAAAGGTTTCTAATGCATTCTCTTGACTATTTAGAAAGCAGTCAGCGTTCGTGGCCACTGTGTGTGCTGCGGGTTAATTTATAACCACAAATAACATGTCTCAGGGTTTGGGGTAAAAGTGGTACTTCCTACTGATGTGCCACTAGGGCACTTCGTTGTGACTTTCGTCAAATGGCACCATCTTCTTTCCGCCTGGGAGTCATCAGTGATGGTGGCCGGTTGTGCCGGGCAGGACCCTGGGTTATCAGGCTTCCGACTCAGCTCTCCTGTAACTAGTTGAGTGACCTTGAGCACATCCTTTTTTCTTTTCTTTTCTTTTTCTTTTTCTTTTCTTTTCTTTTCTTTTCTTTTCTTTTCTTTTCTTTTCTTTTCTTTTCCTTTCTTTTCTTTTCTTTTCTTTTCTTTTCTTTTCTTTTCTTTTCTTTTCTTTTCTTTTCTTTTCCTTTTCTCTTTCTCTCTCTCGCTCTCTCTCTCTCTCTCTTTCCTTCCTTTCCTTCCTTTCTTTCTTTCTTTTTGTAGCAGATCAATTTTTATCTGAGCTTCATTTTCCTTATCTGCTAAATGAAAGACTTGAACTTTTGGAGCTTTTATGTTAAAAATTCTGGGGTTTTGATCCCTTCTTTCTGGTATGTAGTTAAGGCTGCAAGGTGGGTTTGTTGGATCCTGAGTAGATATTAGCTAATAAATCATTTTTGTATTTGATTCAGGAAACTGGGTTCGTTCAAGCCTTTCTTTTACCCAACTCACACTTCACCGACCTCTGTTTCTTGGATAGCAAGAAAAGTTAGTGGCTTCTGGCCTCAAATGGCTTCCATAAGGTCTGTGGTTGAATTGGACTAATCGGCTGTGTGTATAACAGAAGGTGCTCTAGCTCTCTCACAGAGCGTGTTTGTGCTAAGGGTGTCTGGCTTAAATGTTTAAGGCATCTCCCCTCTAAGTAGTATCATCTCACACATAAATACACCACAAAAAGTAAGCTCCTAAACACAGATCATACCAGACTCTTCTAAAGTAACACAATTTCTTGTGATAGGCTTTTTCCTAAAGGGCTCCTAGCATGGTCAGAATGTTACAGCAGAACTGGCAGCTACCATGGTATGTACTTTCTCTAAGATTTTAACTACTCTAAATACCTCGTATAAGTGGAATCATATAGTATTTTTTTTGACTGGCTTATTTTACTTAGCATGATGTCCTCAAGTTTCATTCATGTTGTAGGATATATCAGAATTTCCTTCCTTTTCTAGGCTGAATAATAATCTACTGCATGCCTACGCATTTTGCTTATCTGTCAATGGACACTTGGGTTTTTTCCATGTTTCATGCATTGTGAATAGTGCCGCTGTGAACATACGTGTGCATCTCTCTAAGACTGTGCTTTCCATTCTTTTGCTATTTAGCCAGAGGTGGAATACTTAGATTATATGGTAATTCTATGGTTTAATTTTTTTTGAGTAACCGGCCATACTGTTTTTCATGGTGGCTGCACCATCTTACCTTTCTCCCAATTGTTGTGTGCAAGAATTCCAATTTCTCTACACCTTGGCCAACACTTGTTATTTTCTGTTTTTGTTTTTGTTTTTTTTTGACCGTAGCCATCCTAATGGGTATGAGGTGGTATTTCATTGTAGTTTCAATTCTTCTTTGGAGAACTTTGTTCAGTTTTGAATTTGTGTTTTGTTGTTGTCATCGTTGAGGGCCAAAGAATACTTACAATTGGAGTGTGAAGTTCTGTCCAGAAACCCACAGATTCATTTCTTCATTCTATCAACATTTTCCTGCCCCTACTAAAAACACAGCAACATATAGGAGCTTAGAAATTGTCAAGGACTTGAGTTGGAAGGTGGACTAGAAAAAATGTATAAAAAATTTCTGATTTAGGAATTTTCTATAATAATTATTTCTGTGGTTAGAGAATTCACATATTTATTCTGTGCATCAAATTGATTATTTCTCAGAATTTAACACTTTCTTATTCAAGTATGGATATAATTGGACTGTTCATGATTTATTTCCATCTTTGTTTCATGTCGATGTCTTTTGCTGTCATGGTATATAATTGAACCTGCCCTCTAAATGCTTTAGTCCCAATATTTTATATTTTAAGTTACTTAAAAAGCAAACCCCTTTAACTTTGGTGGGATACCAACATACTATAGTTCACACTTCAGCTGTTTTGGTTTCTTCTATTTTTGACACATTCTCTTTGAGGGGTAAATCCAATCCATTTCTGTGAAGAGGTTATTCTCTGGAACCTTAGCTCCCCAGAGGAAATTGTAGATAGAGCCCTGTGTCCCTCTGTATCTCCTCTCCTGGAAGTTTGTCACCCCACAGTTCCTTGGAGGGGGGACCAGATACCACCTCAGACTGAGCAGATATGACTGAATAGATCACATGAAGAAAGGCACAGGGAGGCTTCCCGAAGTTTCTCTCAGGCTACAATCTCAGTGAACCTGTGAAGTGATACCCATAAATGACAATCTGTCCTTTGACTATTTTGCTGAGGAGAGGAGATTCCTTTATTGTGGGGCCATTAAAATCCTGCCCCTGTGTCACAAAGGGATTTTGAAGCTTTTGTCTTCAGGAGGCACAGATTACTGATGTATGTGACTTCTCAAAGCCCTTTTGTTCCTAAGCGTCAGACGACATACACATCCTGCCTCATTTACATGTGCGATTCATGTATTTTGTGGAGCAGATAGGCTGTGTCCAGCAGCACGAATCTGTCACTGCTTGTGTGTGGCAGACGAGGACAGCTGGGAGTCCATTCCCTGGCAGTCACTGCCCTGACCTTGCGACAGACCAGCAGGGCTCCTTTTTTAGCAAGGCACTTTCTGTCTGAATTATTCTCTGTAGTCTTCCTACGCAACTGCCTAGTGTTTGTTCAGATTTTGAAGTCACTGGAGAAGATGAAACATAAAGAGGTCAAAGCTACACACATGTATTTGGGAAGAGCTAGCTTTTCTGCAGAAAATTCTATGCGTTGCTCTTTTTTTTTTTTTTTCTGGAAGACCATCACTTTTCTCATAAATTACTCAGGGCAGCAAACTTCTACAGAAATGTTACTATGTTTTTCCATTAACATGGAGAATAGTTCATTAGCCCCAAAGATCTTTCTTTCTTGGGTTTTTTGCAAGTGATGCAATTGAGTCCTCACCGCCTATTGCTGGGAGCCCCAACCTTCCCATTGCAAACGCCCAGGACTCCTGTCTCGCATGTTCCCATGTGCTCGTGGAGTC
Organism: Lepilemur ruficaudatus; assembly: GCA_963574885.1. Lineage (NCBI taxonomy): Eukaryota > Metazoa > Chordata > Mammalia > Primates > Lepilemuridae > Lepilemur > Lepilemur ruficaudatus. The sequence goes on along the minus strand of CAUYRT010098959.1, from coordinate 23,341 downwards.
CTGAGTTACCCAGAGGGGCCTCAGAGCCCAGGGCAGGGCAGGTAGGTGGGTATGTGAGAGGTGAAGGAGTATGACTCTGCTTTGGGGCGGGGGGACTACTCGGAATTTTGTATAGAAAGAGGATCCTACTGTTTAAAGAAGTATCTTAAAAACAATGCTTTTGTCATCAGATGTTGCTTTGGCATCACGTGCTTGCTTGATGATTTCTCCTGCCATGGCCAGATGATGTTGGACGATATTTCTCCATGCCAGGGAAAGAGAAGGCAGTATGGCAAATAACATCTCTCTGGGGCCACACTGCCTGGCCATAAATCTGAGTCTTTTACCAATGGGCTATGTGGCCCTGGGCAAGTTCCCTGACTCTCTATGTCCCTCATCTGTGCAATGCAGATAATTATGTTCCTGCCTCAAAGCGTTGTTCCGAAGATTAAATGAGTTAATATACGTAAAGCACTCAGACCTCTGCGCGCCACATTGTAAGCCCTAGTCAGTAAGCGTTAGCCATTAAGGTAACGGAATGAGAACAAATGACGCTAATAATTCCAATCGTTGTATTACTGAGAAAGTACTCAAGAGCCTCTATCTCCATCAGTAGGAATCCTAAGCTTGAGCTTGGAAAGGTCATTGATTTATTGTCCTGTCTCTACATCCAGGCAGACTGCACATAAATAATCACTGCAAAGTGCATCATCTTTAAATTGCCCAGGTGAGAAATGAACACCTCTTTGTGAAATACTCATTTTTAGTCCATTCCAAGAAAATTTTATGAGCCCAGTCTGCTAGAAAAACAAAAACAAAACCCCTAGAGTGGGACACAAGAGACTTGGAACCATCACTCACTCATCCTGTAACCTTAGGCACTTACCTTCCCTACCTTTGTTTTCTAAGATAATGGAGATGATAACAACATCAGCTCTGCTTGCTTGAGAGTTGTTTGCAGAGTAAATGCAAGGTAAAAAGGCAACTGGTGACATGCCAGTGCAGGGGGAGGCATTCTGCTTGAGTGGGTGAGAATGGGGACTCCAGGGTCAGACTGCCTGGGTCCAACCCCAGCACTTCTGCTGGCCAGCCTGAGTGACCTGAAACAGGTGATTTTCTCATCTGTTAATGGAGGGTAGTAAGTGACATCTTTGTAGGGTTGCTGCGAGGATTAAAGGAGGTAATACACACTTTTGAGTTGTTATTTGGTTATCTTTCATTAGATTTTTCAACAGATTTCCCAGATGCAGGAACTAGGCTGTGCAGCTGGACACGTACAAATAAAATTAGGTCTGGAGGTACTTCAGGGAAACACGGAATGCATCCCTTGTCCCTGTGATATCAGTGCTCAGACTACAGGTGGTGACTACATAGAGGTGTCCTAGCTAGGGAAGTTTCTGACTTGATTGTAAGACACAAGCATTCATTAGACCTTTCCTGGGCATCTTCTAAGTGGCAGGTGCTGGGGGTGTAAAAGTACATAAGCTGTGGTGGTTGCCCTCGAGAAGGTCTTGGGGACATGGGGGGGAGAGTGAGACACTCATGGCAGAAGTGCTGTGAGTGCTCCCAGCAGGGTGAGAACTAGTGAGTGCCAAGGTGGAGGTGGGAACAGGTGAGACTCGGGTGAGCACTCAGATGGGGGTAGGAGCCAGGTGAGACCTTGGGCCAGGTGAGCACTCAGAGGTGGGGACGGGGGCTAGGCAGGCCTCAAGGAAACTGAGGCTTGCTGCTTAGGCAGGAATCAGAAAGCTTCATGATCTTGAGTTGAATCTTGCAGAATGAGTAGTTCTCCAGGAGGAAGCTGTGGGGAAGGGTGTCCCATTGGTCTGCCTTCCTCCTGTGGGGCAGTCCCTGCCACTTGGGGTTCCAACCTGAGCTCTAGCTATGTTTCTGAGTCATGTCAGATCTTGAGTCTGTTTACCTACTGTTGTGCAAAAGAGAGTTCTCCTGGGTCTTTCTTGGGAAGAATGTTCACTGCGGAGAGGTTTAGAGCTGCACTGCCCAGTATGGTAGCCACTAACCACATAAATGAAAATTAATTAAAATTAAAGTGTAGTCTCTCAGCCGCACTAGCGCCATTTCAGGTGCTCAGCGTGGCTACCCGATGGCCAGCACGGACAACACTTTCATCATCACAGGAATTTCTGTGGGGAGCCTTAGCATCATGCAGAGAAAGGAGCAGGACATTTCTCTCTGCTTGCCCTCTGCAGACCTCCCTGCTGGGGGTGCAGGCTGGTAGGAGTTTCACCTGCAGCTCGGCCCCAGGCTCTTCAGGGCCAGCCACTGTCCCTAAGACTTTGCACAGGGACATCTGCTTTCTTCCAGCCTGCTGGAGTTCTGCCACCCCTTGCCTGGATTCAGCTCTAAAATTGACAGACCGTTGCCTGGGTGAAAATCTGGTTTACTGAACTTATGACATAAAAGCAGTATCTTTATTTGCCCCCTTCCACTAGCACAGAAATCCTATGACCTCAGATAGGTTTGATTCTTCTAATTCGTGTGAAGAGGGCTGGTTGGACGGGGGCAGCACCAAATTGTCAAGGCCTTTAGGGGCTGGAATGAAGACCCTGCTTCAGAATTCTTAGAGTCACAACAGGGACAAATGAGGAGTCCATAAATACCATAGGGAGATTGCCCTAGTCTGCGGTGATCAATATCTGACATCAGATTTTGGCTTTGTGCTCAAGAACGCCCTTCCCAGGCAGAGCAAGCTCACTGCTTGGCCGTGATCCCAGCCAGGACACCCTGAATGCACCACTGCCCTTGATGGATTGATGACAAATTGCACAGTGACCTGTATCTGTAGATGTACCAAGAACGCCTGCTCTTAAGGGATAGCCATCCTCTTGTAAAGCAAGAAAAACGAAGAAAGAAACCACCCTCTTGCATTATTCAAAGCCCAGTCTCCAGGGCACTTATCTTTTGAATGTCATAAAATCATTTTATTGTGTTGTATCTCAGGAGAGTTGATAGTGCCCGGATCTGTGTGTAATAGGTAATAATTACAGAGGTGAAGAGGCTTTGGGGCACTTTGATTTACAGTTAGTATATGAGTTAGTATTAGCTCAGGTTTGTTTATAATTTTCCAGAACAGCTTTCATTTTAGGAATCCAAAGGCCTCTGGATAACATCCAGATGTTGTAACATCTGCCCCATCTGTTGTAGTAACTTGGAATTTCAGAGTTAGCTTGTCAGGAAGTCTGGGAGGAGATCAAAATCCTTTCCAGAATACTACTCCTCCAAGCATGGCTTATCAGCCCTTGGATTCATTTTTTTTTTAATTTCAAAATATTAAGGGGGTACCAATGTTTTTAATACATGGATAGGTGTTGTAATGCTTAAGTCAGAGCTATAAGTGTGCCCATCACCCAGATAGTGTTCATTGTACCTATTAGGTAGGTTTCTACCCCTCCCCCTCCCCCTTCTTGATATCCAGTGACTTTTACTTCTGTGCCCACCGGTTAGTTCCAAACTCTTAGAGAGTGCATCTGGTGTTTGTTTTTCCGTTCTTGAGATACTTCGCTTAGGATAATGGTCTCCAGTTCCATCCACGTCACTGCAGAAGACATTGATTCATTTCTGTTTAAGGCAGAGTAGTAGTCCTTGGTATATATTAATATATACCACATTCTGTCAATCCACTCGTGAATTTATGGGCACTTGGGTTGATTCCACATTCTTTGCAATTGTGAATTGTTAAATGTTCGAGTGCAGGTGTCTTTTTGATAAAATGACTTTTCTTTTCTTTTTGGTAGACACCCAGTAGTGTGATTGCTGGATTGAACAGCAGGTCTTTTAGTTCTCTGAGGCATCTCCATACTGTTTTTCACAGAGGTAGCCCCATTTATTTATTTTTGTTGTAATTATCTTTGGGGTCTAAGTTATAAATTCTTTGTGTAGGCCTACATTACATTCAGAAGATTTTTTTTTCTACATTTTCTTCTAGAATTTTTATGGTTTCATGCCTTACATTTAAGTCTTTTATCCATCTTGAATTAATTTTTGTAAGTGGGGTGAGAGGGATCATAGGATGCTTAGCAGCATCCCTGACCTCTACCCACAGATGCCAGGAACATCCATGACCACCTAAAATGTCTCAGACAGTGTTGTGGTTAAGAACTGTGATTCTAGACCCAGTCCACTTGTTCCCCAGGCCATTGAGTTCTCAGCCTGTGGACAGCATCTGTAAGTCCCTTCCAGACCTATCACTCCCAGTATGACCAGCAGGGCCTCCTGAGAGACCCTCACAAACCCTACACCACTGGTGGTGTCATCATTGGGGGTAGAAGTAGAAATGTGTCTGCTTAAGGTTAAACATTTAAGCTCTGTCTGCCTATGTGTAACCTATTGTAGGCCTGCAACCAAGTACCAGAAGAATATTTTACTACATTCCTAAGAAGCCCAACATACATTTAAAATTGCTTTGATTTTTTTTTTTCCTAACACAGCTGGATTTAACAGGAGGTGAAATGCCCAACGTTTTTCTTTCCCCCAGGCATTCTCCCCCTCAAGAAAGCAAACGAACTGCTCCAGAGTACGGGCAGGCCGGGCAGTTTTCTGATCCGCGTCAGCGAGAGGATCAAAGGCTACGCCCTGTCCTATCTGGGGGACGAGGGCTGCAAACACTTCCTCATCGACGCCTCGGCGGACTCCTACAGCTTCCTGGGTGTGGACCAGCTGCAGCACGCCACCCTGGCGGACCTGGTGCAGTATCACAAGGTGGGACCAGTGATACAGGCTTAGTGCGTTATTGTCCTCTAGCAGACAAACCAATTGAGACAAGCGAAAGAGGTATTAGTCTTTGATAATACCTCCTGGTAATCAAGATTCTCAATTGCATTTCTGTTATCACAGAACATAGTTCCTCCTCAGATACTCAGGGGGACCCCACTGGGGCAGCAATCACAGGAGATGCTAAAAAACTATACATACTGATCACATCTGAGAATGATCTTAAGTTAGGAGCTTGAGCTCAGAGGGCAAACAAGTACCTGGAGGTTTTTGGGAAAGAAAAATCTGTTAAGATAGTCATAAACTAAGAAACGTTTGTGTAAATCAGGGGAGGGCAGGGAGTGACATCCTCCAAGGAGGTAGGGAAGGGCATGTCATTCCTCTGACCCTGTGCCCTCTGCCTGGCAGGAGGAACCCATCACCTCCCTGGGGAAGGAGCTCCTTCTCTACCCCTGTGGGCAGCAGGACCAGCTGCCTGATTACCTGGAGCTCTTCCAGTGACCACCTCTGTCTGGGTCATCCTGCGACCTCCAGCTGGGCTTTCCCCTGGACAGCCGCCACTGAAACAGACATTTGTGTGTGAAATCAAAGTCACCCTCCCGCGGACTCAATACTGCTCCATTGAAGGTATCCACAGAGTCTCCTCCTGAAATCTGCCTTCTGCATCAATGCTGGAGTTTCACAACAGGAGAAAATGGCCTTTGCTCAGAAGCACTCCAGAAGTAAAGAGTCCCAGTTTCCGTGCGCCCTAACATGACGGGTATGACTGTACGATGTGTATAAGATAAAATGAACAAAGATGACAGTGAAACCTTTTAGAAATTAAGGTGTACTTCCAAAAGCAGTATCTCATGTGGACTCTTGTATGACCCCTACACTCTCTCTCCAGCGGTCTCAGGGTCCTGTTTACATGAAGTTCCCTGCTGGCAGTAAAACCTTCCCTGGGCAAGAAGGTCGAAACACACATCACTTACTGTACACACTGGAACCAGGATGTGAGAGCCACAGAAAAACAAACCGTGAATGTAAATTGAAGGAAAAGTTTTAAAATAGAGGATGAGAGGCTTAACATGGATAAAAATACATACAGACGATGGTAGGAAAGCAAACATGTACGAGTGTGCTTCCTCCCGCTGGGAGGGGGAGGACAGTGCGCTGAAAAGGATGAAGCACGTGCTCACACAAGGTGGTGTTACCGCTGCGTAGACAGGAACAGGATAAGCGTGCTATTTGGACGCTGTTTATTGTGGGTTGAATTGTGTTCTCCAACAAGATGTACTGACGTCTTAACCCCCTAGACCAGTGAATGTGGCCTTACTTGGAGATGGGGTCTTTGCAGATGAGGTCACACTGACATCCTTCCAAGGAGAGAGACCCATGAAGAGGGAAGGTGGCCCTGGGACCCCAGAGCCAGACTGGAGTGACACAGCTGCAAGGCAGAGAACACCAGTGACTGCCAGGAGAGGGGCCTGGAACCGACTCTCCCCAGAGCCTCAGAAGGTCACATGGCCCCACTGCCACCTTGATTTCAGACTTCCAGCCTCTAGAACTGTGAGAATAAATTCCTATTGTTTTAAGCCACTGACTTGATGGTAATTTGTTACTGAAGCCCCAGAAAGGTAATACGGTGTAATTATGGAACCCAATGTACACGATGTACCCACTCATTGCTACACGGTCTACCACTGAGGAAAAACCTTTCAGCTACTCTGGCCCTGGGACAGAGATTTGTCTGATCCGTAATCTTATGCACCCCCTAACCTCCAGCAACTCTTGGCCCAGGCCCAGACAGGGGAGCAGCTTCTGGACAGGGACCCAGGTAGCTCTCAGCCACTTTTCTGGGGAGGACAGAGATATATGCTTATACCTCAGGCCTAACTCCTGGGTCAGCATCCTTTTACATTGCCAGTAAATGATACAGCGGTATGTCTGTGAGGTTGCTGTCTAGGTAAAGCACTCAGGAACTGTGTGTAATGAGAAAGCTTTCAAACTTATATCACTGTTTCTTGCAATGTTCCACGTGGTTTATATTGTTAAACTATTATTAAAAAAACCCTCATCTATTAGCTTTTGTTTCTGTGGTTCAACAGTCATGGCATTATTCAGAAACTTCTGTTCTCATGTCTTTCCCCCATTTTCTGTGTAATCCTGAACAGAGTCCCTTACCTCTCTCTCTGAGCCTCCATTTTTACTTTTGGACAAAGGCATTCTAACTGGGCAATCTTCATTATTTTCACCCAGCTTTGAAATTTCAAGGTTCAGTTGCTTACTGGAATGAACACAAAGTACCCAGTAGTCACTGATAATTATGAAGACATAAGATCCCAGTATTACCCTCTGCCTAAAATTGAAGGAACTAAGCATGGCTACATCCAGACGTAACTACACTAAGCAACAGCCTGCTGGTGGAGTTAGGGGAAGACATTAATAGAACAACAGGAAATGACCCAGCTGAATTAACCTAATATTACAAGCAGGAACAGATTTGAGTTCTGTGCTATTTTATCCTATTGGTTATCGATATTTAGAAGAATCAACTGTCTGGTGTTTGATGCTGTGAGAGCCAGGATTAATACTTGAAATTCACAGGGAAGGAGACTAGGTTACAGAATTTAGAACTTGCTTTCAACTCAGTGGCATTGAGGAGCCATGAATTCTCTTCCTGGCTCCACTGTGGTCTCCGTCTTGCCTGTGCCTGACCCGAGTTATGGTCCAAGGTGAGGATGTCCCAACCCTGACTCCTCCCCTTCTGTCACTTCCACAAACCTGGCTCCCTGACCCACCTGCCCAAGGTTTCTGGGTCTGAGGTGTTGCCCTCATGTTACTATCAAGGTTACCAGGGGCTCTAACTCTTTGGGACTGTGCCCAGATGTCACTCCCTTCCCATGTTTAATTTCTCCCTCAATCCCTGAATAAGATCCTGAAATCTCCCTCTCATAGTCCAAAGATTTTCTGGCTGTCACCTTCATATTGCCACACCCTTACAGACCCATCAAACTCCCATCATGTCACCTGGAAGCCCCTGGTTCTTGTCCCTTGCCCTGCCACAGTACGATGCAGCAGGAAGTTAGCTTGTCCCTCAGTGTCAATGGCAGTGCTAAGCAATGTCAAGAAGTGTTAGTTGGTTCAATCCTTACCTAAAGAGGAGGGAAAGTACAGAGACAGTGAAGAAGAAAAAGGATCAAGAGAAAGTAAAATTGAAGGTACACATTGGACAGGTCACTAAAAAATTTCAGGGGCATTTACACCAAAAATTCCCTGTCCTAGCTGATGCTCTGTAATTAACCATCCTTTTAGTGTAATAGCACACTAACATGGCATGAAATCTGTTTTCAGATTAAAATACAAAAATCATGGCAGAAGTTTTTGCAATTACCACCTTTTGTAAAGGAGCTTTCATCATGCACCAGGGTACAAACGTGCTTTACAGCCCTCACACATGCATGCTTTGGGGCTCCTGCCATTCAGTGCACAGAGAAGACACAGTTTTACATGATATTCATGGACACGTCTCCGTGTGGCCTCTGTGCTTTCATTCTTGTCGAGCACATGGTAAATGTTTTTGTTTCAGTCTGCAATGCACAGGTCTTTGTTCAGAACATACATTTTCTACAATTTTATCTTTAAATAATACTTCTGTTTGAATTGAGCTTTTCTCCCTCAGGAATAGCTACAAATCTCACTTTGATTTCTCTTCTTTGCCCTCCATTTTGTAATCTCATCCTGTTTTCCTCTCTCTATTCTTTGCTGTTGTATTTTAGTAGAGCTACTCTTTTCTCTGTCCTTTCCACATTGAAGATGACATTTTCTGCAATGCTAATTCTGCCCTTTACTGCTTCCAGGATGGATTTTAGTACTGCTGTTCCATTTCCAGGTTACTTGCCATCCTTCCTTCTCTCCCTACACAAAGATCTTTAGACTTCCCACAGCTGCCCCAGATTGAAACTATCAGGAGGCTTAAATGAGAAAAGTGCCCTTGTTTTAATAGGTGGTAAAATCATTAGACAATGAGGTAGCTTGATGCAATAGAGAACCCAGCAGTTTGGGTCCTGGCTGTACCATCAGCTATTAATAACTAAGTGGAATCATAAAAAATTACTAAGCCTATGTGAGCTTTAGCTTGTTCGTTTCTAAAACAGGAGTTACTAAAGTCCTCTGGGTTCTGAGTATTAGAAATCTATTAAGTGTCTGGCATAGAGAAAGTACCCCATAAATGGTAATTAAAAGTATTCCTAGAGAATCAGGGGTTCAACAGAGCCAGGATCCATGCATCCAGGCTTCCTTTATCAACACAGTTAATGTAACCAATGGGTTGCATATCCTAATGGCCCATTTCCTAGACTTTCTGGGGTAAATTTTAAAGGGGAAAGGGAAACTTTTAAAGAATAAGGGATATAATGATGAATGATGCAATACATTAGCCAGTTCACCTGCAGAGAAAAGGCTTGCTCAGTTTGGATTTCACCTGGCACAGAGGGCGGCATAAGCTCGTGTCTGATTTTGACAACCCCTAAGCTGGCAGGAACTAGTTTTTATCCTCAAATTGGCCATTGGCAAACTGACTCACTTTCCCTGGGATTCCTGATCACAAATCTTCACCTATTTGCCCCCTTTTTGACCAGAAGACTCATTGCAAACCCAGCTCCCTTTGGGATTAGCTCCACCTCAATTGGAAAGATGTCCGTCAGTGACGTTTTCCCACCAACGGAGTCAAGATCCCAGTAACCAGAATGGCAAAGGCCTTACCTGTGGGGCTGCTCTCCCGGCAGCATGGCAGGTCTCTAGGAAAGATTCCCGCCCGGGCCACTCCCTGCTGTTCCTGGCAGCCCCACACGCTATAGGTGTGAGATTCACATGGCTCTGTTTGAGGCTAATAACTGGAAAAAGGATGGAAGTAGTTATACTTTTCCTTTGAATTTGAGTTTTTCTTCTTACTGATTTTTAGGCTTTTCAAGAGGGATTTAATATCCTAGCAGGCCAGGTGATGTTTACTGTTGGCATTTTTTTAAGCCCTTGGGGTTGAGGGGGTTGGTGGTGGGGTAGAAGCTCGGGGGTGGGGCACGGTGGGGGAGGGAGGCGTTGCCTGGCAGGGCTACACTTCCCTTACTTCAAGCTAAAGCATCTGACTCTCAGGTTGATGAAGAATCAATACAGTTCACCAAATGTCCCCACGCCAGGCTGAAGGACATTTGGTACATGCTGGGCAGAGGTTGCTGTGGGTGGCCTGGCCCTCCCTGGAACTCTGGGGTGGCTGTGGAAGCTGGAATTGGGCCCTATGAATGAGCACAGCCTGGCTTCTCTCCCCGGGGCAAGGTTCACCCTCCCCCTAGGCTGTGACCCTCCCCACGGCCGCCCACCCCATTTACTGTTCTGTTCACCTTCCTGCTAGAACCGCAAAGCCAGACACAACGCAGGCGACACTGGGCTCCACTGCTGCAGAGGGCGTCTTCAAAGGATCAGTAACGCAGAGTTTGAAAGGCACCTCTGATGACAGGAAAGAACAGATTCTGTGTGTTGAAAAAAACCACCAGCAACCCCCACCCCCCACCCCGCCCCAACCAGCTGGCACGCTCCCCATAGTTTTTGGCAGCAACAGCAAAGCACCGAGCCCTGCCAGGAGAAACAGCTTTGAATTAAAATATAAAGCTAATCGGAATATGGATCACACAGAGCTGCCAGTTATTTGATGTGTGTTGGGAGTAAAACACCCCAGCCTCGCAAGGGAACTGGCCAAGGTCATTATGTCTAATCAGCAGTTCTCAGAAACAGTATCAAGTCTTTTTATTTAAAAGTAAGTATTCCCACCCGCTGTCCCCTCCTACTCAAGACGGTCTTTCGATGTAACATCTCCGGGCTCTGATCCCACGTGGAACGTAATTAGCTACACAGAGGCTGGAGGGAGGTGGTCAGGTTGATTAACTGTTCCTGGATCACTATGTTACACAGTTTCTGTTCCCTGTCGGGATTTCTCAGGGTGGAGCTGGAAAGTAGAGAAACAGTGGGAAACTGAGGAACAGAGGACAGGCTCTGGACTCACTCTGGTCCAAAGCTCTTTGCCCCAGACCTTCCAAGCCCATCTGGAACTGGCCGCGTGGTGGGAGAAGCCACCTGAGCCCTGGAGCCAGTCACTTGCTGGCCCGGCCTCAGCACAAGCTCATTAACACTTCTGAGCCTCCGTTTCTGCATGTGGAAAATGGAAGTAATGATATTACCTACCTTAGAAGGTTGGCGTCCTGAACATGAGGTTCTTCGCCTTGCTCCTTTCCTTTGAAAACCTCTAATGCCTCCCAACTGCCTAGGGGGCCATCAACTCCAATGACTGAGCTCAGAATGTAAGGTAGAAATTATCCATTATATTTCACACTTATAAATAACCTTCTCCTTCAGATAGAGTTTTCAGAATGACAAGAACAAGGACAGCAGTGTATATGATGGTTCCATAATCTCGAATGTATGGCCCATAATGGCCCTCTGACTTTATCCAAGCAGCCCTGGGCACACTGAGATGCTTAACAGACACTGCCAGCTACAGGGTCGTAAATGAGGACGTGTGTGTTGAATACTGATAGCTGGACACAGACACCTGCTATGTGCCTCTCACGTCCTAAGTACTTCACACACATGAACTCATTTGATCTTGACGACAATCGGATATAAAAGTGACTGCATTTATCACCCTGAATGAGGAAACAGACACACAGACATTGAATGACTCCTTTAAGATCGTGTAAGTTGCAAGTGGAAGAACTGGATCTGAACCCGGGTTGTCGTCTGGCTGGAGAAACCATGATATTAGCTACCACACTGTACTACTGAACGCTGATAAGATTTATTGAACAACGAACCGGGGGGCAGGGAAGTCCTGATTTGTAATGTTTGCCAATTTCTGTGGTGTAAATATTCCCACCCTGGCTGATTTCAAGCTACCAACCTCAGTGAGGATTGAGAAGTAGTACTGATAATTGTCTTCCAGGACGCTATAGTAGCATACTACTGCTGGGAGGAAACCCCTTCTCTTAGAGACCCCGGCTCAGTAAGATGACTGGTTAGTGGGCACTTTATAGAAACAGAATAGGAACAGAGAGAGTATGCAGAGTTGGAAAGGCCTTAGCCAAGCCCAAGACTCAGTGCTTTCTGGGCACATCCTACAACACACAGGACAGCCTCCCACAGCAGAGTCATTGAGCCCAAAATATCAGTAGTGCCAAGGTTGAGAAACCCTGGTCTGTGCACAAAATATTATTTTCCAAAACCTGAAAATATGCCATTCTTACTCCAAGAAGAAATCATATCCACAAACCATATTTTATTAGCTGTGCAATACCACCTTCCATTCAGGGCCTCTGTTTTAATTAAGTTTTATGAACCACCAGTACAAATCAATACAATGCATTTTCTTTTTTTAATACACCAACAGCTTGAATGTTCTTGAAGCTTTTAAACAACGAGTTTACTGTGGGCCAACAGAAGGCAAGGGATCAGAGAGATAATTAGCTCATGCATCTGGTGCTGGCTAATAAATAATTTTCACATGAATGTAGAAACCGCTCCGTGTTAACTGTATTTTTAAAAAATACTTTGAAACTGTAATAAAATGTAATTATCAGAAGCATCTTAGCGATTGAATAGAAGAACTGCTTAATTTAAAAAATAATTCAGTTACTTCCACCTAGCCCGGGGTGGATGAACATGTAGCAAAATCCTCCATCCCACTAGACTCTGGCAGAAGAATTGATCTTTCATAAAATAAATTTTTCCGCATTTCTTCTTATGGAAGCCAGAAGCCAGGAAGAGCACCCTGCTTTGAAAAGAGATTGTTTGGTTCACACAGTATACTTTGGTTTATTTGAACAGGTAAGAAAGTGGTCCCCATTTCTAAGGAGAAAGTGTGTTTTCTGACTTGTAAATATATCACGATATCACTCGTCTAAAATGAGTTTCCTTTTCTGGTAAAGTGAAAAGGGTCTTTTTCTTTTCCTCCAGCGTTCAGTTGCTCCTCTCCAGAAACAGTCTTCAGATAAAGTATCCGTGCGTCAACCCACAGTTCCAAACCATGCCTTCCGTGTGTGGCCAGCTCTGCATTCGGTGCCCGACATGATCAGCATTCGGCATGTCCTTGGATATAATATCAACCTGATACTTTGAACTGAAAGTTTCCATAATGCATCTAAAAGTATCTTCTTAAAAAATATAAAAATGTACGCTAACTTGTGCTCTCTTGTAAGGCTTGCAGATTGCTAATTAATTAAGCAGACTATAACTCACAAGCCAAAAAAAGGTGCATCTTTAAATAAACTGGAGATGGTTAAAACAACAATGAAAAAGATGAGATTATTTTTCATTGATCTTAGGAGACAATGACATAACATTTATGGTTTCTTTTCTGGTCCATTTGATTTTGTTTAAGACGCTCACGAGGATTGTGATGAGTGGATCTCCTGTTCTGCCCTCTGATATTTTAGCATTCCTAGAAACCAGAGCCCTACTGAGATGGCCATTTGTAAGGGGAGCAATGTGCTTGCCTTTCATTCTAATGAACTTTGTACAAAACTGGTCTTAATTGATGAACATTTCAATGAGCACAGAAAACAATAGCTTTCATTCTGCTGTAAACACAGTCAAAGCCTCCACACCGCCAGGCTTAGAATCTCAGAAGCATTCTGCCTTTGTCGGACACTTCACAGGGTGCAACTGGGCTGACTTTTGCAGGCAAACATGGAGATTTTGATTTCTGTTGCATAAAGCCAACCAGAGAGAAATCAGAGGCGCTCTCCTCTCGGTCTTTTACTAATCAAATTCTTTTCTCGTCCTTTTTTGGAAGGCTTTTCCTTGTTGCAGCCACTTGTTTGGTAATTGCAAAAGCAAAAAAGAGTTTAAATGTCTCCCCAAATCCATCCCTGGGAGTTCATGTCTTTTTGCTACTTGTCTTCTGTTTCTGTTTGCGAAGGTGAGCCTCTATCTCGTGCCTGAAGACGAGCATCCCCAGCTGCCCGTGGGACGCCTCGTTCATGGCCTTGGACTGCATGCACATCTTGTACTGCTCGGGGGTCAGCTCGTCCACACAGCGCTTCTCGTGCCACAGGTGGAAGAGTCCCCGCACGGGTGTCCGCACCACTATGAGGTTGCTGTGGAGATACTTTCGGTAAAGGTGCACATCCTCTCCGCCCCAGCCTTTGATGTCCAAGTCAAACCCACCTGCCAGGAGAGAACACACCGTGTTGAGTCATGCTGCCCAGGTAGCCCCTGTTCTGCATTTGCGTCTCCCAGCTGCACAAGCACGGAACTTTTCTCAAAGAGATGTTTAGGGGACACGTGGGCCTCTCTGCCCCTCCAAGTTACCAGAGTGGCTGTCCAGGCCGGAGACCCTGGAAATCCCAAACAGAGATGACCTTCACGGCAGACAGCACCAACTTCTTGAGATAACAAGACCTCCAGCAAAATTCCAAGCATTTGCCTGCTTCAAAGAGCCACCAGCAATGCGAATGAAGAGCCCTAGCCTCCCAGGAAGAGCTGTAGCAACAACCCAAATTTTCAACTTGAAACCGCCTGGTACACATTCTTGTGTTTCTGTTTGGATGTGGCCTCCGCCTGCCTTTGCAAAAGCCTGGGACTTGCAGTGTGACACAGGGAAGAGGATCTCAGGGTGAACGCGTCACGTCCCCCTAAAGCCCTCTTCCTATCACACACCGAAGTGACGCTAAAGAGCTGTGATTTCACCATCGGCTGGTGACATCAGTCATTTTAAAGGGACTGGCCTCAGAATCAGTTCTGATAATCTACTCATAAAAAAAAAAAAATCTCGTTTTCCTTTATAATAAACTTCACAAAGTCAGTCATGGCCTGAAGTCTTGCCTTTAAAAACTGAAATGCCCTACATCTTTTCTTAACCTAAAGCCCACTGGGGCCCACGTGGAACCAAGGAAGCACTGGCCTTTTTTTGTCCTTCTTTCTTTCTCACCTAGGAAATTTATTTAACTCTTACAAGAAACAATGAAGTGATCTCAACATCTTTTCTCAGACATCCTCATGCAGCCTGTTTATTCCTTGCACACCCCAAGCTGTGCCGCTCTGATCGGGGCCATCACTAGAACCTAAGAAGTGGTTCAGGCCCAGGGAAAAGCACAACCAACCAGCCCCTGGGCTGTTGATATGAGTGGCTGTCACCCCTCCATGGTGGGCAAAGAAATGTATATGATTATGAGTCAGGGGTCCAGAATTTGTGTCCCAGTTCTCTTAGAACCTGTCGCTTAAATTCTCTTGAATTTTAGTTTTTTTCTGCTTAAATAACCAAATAAGTTAGGGGCAGTGGTTGGTTAACTGTAATTGATTTATTATCATTGTAACTTATTAAATGCAAGGTTCACAAGTAAGACACTTGCACAGAGTACAAGACTGCAAAGAATGGGGTCAAAATGTGCCCCAAGGGTTCTGAGGTCATGGCAATGGCTTTCTGAGGACGAGCACCCTTCCCATCCTGCTGTGCCCACTTTTGTCACTTATAGCATATTTAGGAGAATCCAATATGTAATAAATCCAAATTGGAAAAACATTCGATCGCAAAATCATCTTTCCCTGTACCAAGAGCAAAGAAACAGTTTCTTGCAATGGAAATCTCTAGAACATTTTTAGAAATGTTATTTTGGAAATTCTGACTTGCACATAATCACTTAGGAATATTTCTCTTACAGAAGTCAAAGAACACCTGCCGTTAGCCGCCACTCAGAGACTGGCCCCCTGGGCACTCTGCTGCTTCTAAGGGGAGTTGACTTCACGTTGTTTGATTTTCTTTCTCTTTTTAACCCAGTGATGTCTTTGAAGGCTCCATAGTCCCTGGAGTCTGCATCATTTCTGAACAAGACAAACCTGGGGCTGCTCCTCCTGCCTGATTTTTAAAACGAGCAGCTTTAGGCTTTGGGCATGAGGGGGAGTAGCCTGGGAGACGGCAAAGGCGGCAGCTCCCGGGGACCTGGGGGTGGGAGCTCCGCGCTGCCCCGGCTCCACTGAGCCCTGTTCGTTCACACCCTAGGCATGCATAACCCACAGTCCCGTTCCCTGCAGAGGCACACGAGTAAGTATCGCCATGGGGAAGGGGTGTGGGGCGTGGGTATCTGGGGGGGGGACAGGAGACCTCAGTTCTCATCCCAACTGTGCCCCTCATGTGCTGTGAGGCCTGGGGAGGCCTTCACCTTTGAGAGGCTTGGTCCCCATCTGCAACCTAAGGGCCTTTCTTCTCTGTACTCTGGAAACCCGCAGTTGCACGTGTGTGCATGTGTGTGTATCCGTGTGCATGTGTATCTGTGTGCATGCGTATCCATGTGCATGTATGTGTATCCATGTGCATGTACGTGTGTGTACTGACAGCGGCCACACACTCAGGTCTTGAAGTGACATCTGGATTTTTGTGAGTTTCCCCCCAATTCCCAGTGTTTCCCTTTGACCCTTCCTGGAAGGCTCAGCGGTCAAAACCCTGCTGGAAGGAGGCCCCAGAGAATTTGCTGCAAACCCACCTTTATGGGACAAGCTGCCTTTTTATCCCAGATCGTGTGTCTTATCTGGGGTGACCGAGAGGTGCTGGTGAAGATTATAGGGGCTAAAGTGCTGCCCCTCCCAACTCCCCAAACCCCCTTGGTCCAGCCCTGAGTCCATGACCTCTGGAATGGCATTAATTATTATTGTAATTATTATTATTTTAAAGGAAATGGCACCACCTTTACCACCAGACTCTGGAAATTTGCTCGATTTGCTAGCGGAGCCCGGCGGCCTCTAGGTGGCAGCAGAGACGCAGAGTTGTCTCACCTATGTTGATGAAGTCCGACCGATACTGACATGTCATCCCAAATCCAAAGTCTCTCCAAAATCCAGTCTCTTTCTTTATGACCTGCAAGGAAAACACTGTCATGTGAGGGGGAAGGACAGAGTGGACAAAAATACCGAGTGTCCACACACTCAGGTGAGCAAAAAGCAGGGAGCCGGTCCCGTCACCGCTGAACGGCCACAACCACGTGGGGGACATGCAGAGGGATGTGGCTCCTTACACACAGGAACACAGTAAACGCACCAGTCCCCAAACGGGGCCTTGTGATTTCTGGCACCTCTGGCTGGAATGTTCCTAGGGTGTAGGCATGAACACACACACAGGCATAATCAAAAACAAACCGGGAGAGCAAGTTTTTGAGCAGTGCCATGGAAAAGCCACCTACGTGTCTGGCCCCACACCAGCGCCAGGGAGAGCTGGAGGAGGCCCGGGCCCCTCGCACAGGCCCAGGCAGGGGGCCAGCAAAGGACTCAGGAAGTTGAGAAAAAGGCTAGAGAACAACTCGGAATTCAGCTGCCCTGGCGCGGTGCACACACAGGACTCCCTCGGGGAATGAAAAAGACACGGGAGGGACTTCGGCATGTCACCAGCCCTCCTGCTCTGCTCTCACGTGCTGAGGAAAGGGCACGAAGAGTCCGGGTTTTGAAGAAAGACTGTCCATTCATCCTGACACTGTTTAAAAACCAAACTGCTTCCAAAAGCATCTGCGGCGGTGCCAGCCTGCAGGGCTGCGGAGAGGCCATCCAAGCAGCGCTCAGCCTCTTCCCCTGCGAGCACGTTCCAATCCATCTGCTGAAGCCGCCTCTCAAACGCTTTATTTATAGACGTACTTTGTGGCTGAGATAACTCTGGGTTTGAGATCTTAGGTAGTTGTCTTTCACGACATAGGTGCTTAGACAAAACGACGTCCCCTCCCCCCCCGGGAAGGGAGGGGTTTCTGCAGGTCCCCATTCCCTTGGATGTCTGTGTCTTCTGTTTGGGACGTGTGTCTCTGCGCCCCACTAATTAGAACCAGCATAGCAGGGGGCAGGAGCACCAGAGTCTCGTCCCAACTTGACCACCGCCTTTCTCGCCTTCGCTTCTTCGAGCCTCTATTTTCTTTCCTGTAAAATGGGTTGAATGAACTCGCTCCTAGTCTAGCTCTCATGTCCAGACATTTATCATATCACTTATTCTGCCTTCCTGAAGTTTCACCACAGGCTAACTGTATTTGACAAATGGCTCACAGAAGGGTTAATGAATCTTAAACATTCTCTTACTCCATAACCTAGGAAACCTCCCTGTAGAGTTGCTTTCACTACTGTTAACGCCCATCAAAGTGGCTAAGGGAAATACGGACCAAGAGAGGTTCAGTCGGTTAAAGTTGACCCCAGCAGAGGTTTTGCCAATTCTACTTCAGAGCAAAGGACTGTTATACAGTATCTCCCAGAGGACAAGATAATTTCATTAGTATCCACTACAAAGACTTTGCAAGGCAAGAAAGTCTGGAAAAGTCTCTACGGAGTCATTTTTTTAAAGTGGATTTTTTCCATCCCTGTCTTACCAGGCACACCATTTCTGTCGCAGCAAAATGGCTCAATATCCCTCCCGCCAGCCAGGACACGGGCAAGTTCCCCAAGCTTCTGGATCAAAATGGAGTCAAAGAAAAGTGCCAGTATCCAAACTTCAAATATTTGGCTGAAGTATACGTGGAATTTTAAAAAGAATGCTCCAAACAGGAAACATAATCGGCCAGGGCTTGGGAAGAAAGACAAGAGGGATGGCCAGAGGCAGCTGTCCCTAGACTCTGCACCGAGACCACATAGTGTCTGATGAGGCTGAGCAAGGTGAAGGGTGACCCTCACCTGGGAACAGTGTGACAAACTGATATATGAGCTGGGGAGTGAGCTATAGAAACACCGATTAAAGTCAGTTTTAGAGTTGGCAGGCCACAAAAAGCCACTATCTGAAGAGCTCATTGAAATTTAGCCCTTGGTGGACACCGACCAGGTCATGTCCTGCTGTCGTCCACAGCAACCAGCACACTGTCCAGCACACAGCAGGCACTCAATAAACACAGCCTCGATGAATGAGCAGGAAAGCAGTCCCAGGGCAGAGATGGTTCCAAGACAGTAGAAACAGACACGTTTCAAAGAGGAGATACGTATCAGCAAGGGCCCGGGAAGCCCAGTGGTACCAACTCTCAGAATTGTGTGGCTCTGGCCCAACAGACAAAAATGTTGCCCCCTGCCTGGAGTCTGAGGCAGAGCGCCTGACTTCCTAGAAACTTTGCCCCAGGCGTAAGGAGCTCCACTGTTCTGTTCAAGCAGCGTAAAGACACACACCAATGACAGGACGTCTGCTATGACAGGGAAAGAAGAAACCCCACAATAAAGATCATACTTTAAAAGAAAAGCATCTCTTCCTCCTGTCCTAGATTCTCCTGATCTGTTTTCAAGCTCTACCCTCATTTTTAAAAAATGTCTTTTGATGACTGGCCGCCTCTCAGCTGTCTCTGCAGCATCCTTCTGTCCCCACCTGAGATCTCAGCAGAGCCCTGCAGGACACGAATGCACCACAAAAGGACGGTTGTCAGGCCTGCTCTCCCACAGGAAGCTTCTGGAGCCCCAGCTCTGTGGGCGACTCACGTGACAGGGGTGATGATTTTCTATTAAGACCCAAACACAAAGCACAGATCAACATCTCTCCCCAAAGATGAGGGAAGGCGGCCACTGTGCAGGGACCTGGGGTGGCCTTCAGCACCTGTCTGGTTTAATGGTGCCGACTTGGACAGCTGCCCGCGAAGCAATCTGGACCAGAAAATAAAATAAATAGCGAATACTCTGCCTGAGTGTCACCTCTAAATCAAAGAGAGTCTCCCAAGAACTGAGGGAGGCTGTGTCTGGCCAGCCCGTGAGCACGGCTGGTTTATGGGCATGTGACTCCCGCAGCAGCGCAGGGTCCCACGCACGGATGGTCTCATGCTTGCTGTCGCCGTCTTGAAATTCTTCATGCTTTTTCAGCAAGGGCCTGCATTTTCATTTTGCACTGGGCTGTGCCAATTGCGTAGCAGGTTCTGCCTCATGAATAACTGATACCCTGAGCTGTAAAGGCTTCTGTGTCCTGGTTGGGTGCCCTCCGCCTCTGAGCTATACGTTCCTTATCATCTGGGTCCTCAGAGCTTGGTGTTCGCACCGCACGAGATTCCAGGAGGGCTGCACGTCCTTCTCTTGTGGCCTCTTGGTATGGAGGTAGAATGACTTGCCCAAGATCACTCAGCCAACTTGTAGCTGAGCCCAGACCAATCCTAGGATTGCTGCGACAGTTCCATTTCTTGACAAATAAGGTATTCCAGAGCCACAGCTTTCAAAGAATTTAAGAATGAGCTCAAATGCCATCTTCCTCCCAGATTTTTACTGACTCACATTTTTTCTACAAGTCTCCTTTTACCAGTATTGGCATAAAAAAAATATCGTGTCTTCTAAGGGTACCATGCTGGACAAGGGATCATTCGGAATCTCTCATTCCCAGGAACCTGTAATCTTAGACTAGACTCACTGTGCTCCTCGAAGCACTTTGAGGGCAAAGGATGTGTCTGTCCCCTGCTGTTCAGCATCCGCAGCCAGGGCTCAGTCACACGGCGTGGCACTGGAGTTCCCGCCTCTGCCACTCGGCCACTGCGGGAGTCTGAGCAAGTGACTTAACGCTCTTTGACCCCCAGATTTCCCACCTGTGAGATGAAAATAGTTCCTCTTCACCTTGCTGTCACATGAGATAGAGCAGGCACAGTGCTGGCTCACGGAAAGGGTCCTGTGGGTATTAATTTTGGTACACCATGTGCACCCTGAACAGAGGGACACAGAGTCACCAGATTTAACTGCTGGGACCACACAGCAGACTGAGATGTCCGCATCAGACACTGCGGACGTTAGATATGGCGAGGAGATGGCCTTGAGTTGGAATGACAGCCCCAGCAGACTCTGAGCAGGTGTGCTCACCTGGCGGCGGGGCTGGCTTCGGTGTCTACAAAGCTGGGACCATGTGCCAGGCATTTTCTCCATAACCAGTCTCAGAGTCAGTTTGTGGAGGATAATGAATCCCAGCAAGAAATCAAGGCACGGGGTTTATACTCAAAGGGAAAAAAACAAGTTGTCTGAATATGCACACAAAACCATGCATTTGGTTTCTTGCTTCTGTCTGCAAACAAAATGTTACCAAGTGACAGTGGCAACAGCCACGAGAAAGAGTAACTAGCATGCTAACGAGGTCGTATCTCCAGGGCTGCTGGAAAAGGTTGTCTTTTGTTTGCATAAGTAATTTCTATTATGGCAGCATTCTGGGACTACGTTCTCCCTTCACCTTTGACACTGATGTGTTTCAGGGAAGGCTGCACCAAGAGTTTATTAATATACATGCAGCATCTTTTTCAATGCTGAGCCAAAACACACCCTTGGCAGGAAGTCTTTCCTAGCGGATCCATCTCCAATCATTACTTTTTATACCTTCTTTCTACCTACACCATCTATATTTCCATTATACTAATTTACATAGTTTGATGTTCTCCTTTAGAATCCTTGTCGGGCCATTTCCTTTATACGTCAGCTCTCATCTAGATGCTAAGCAAATCTCTTTCCACTATACTAGAGCAAGGAAAGCCTGGTTTGGGCTGTGAAATCTTGCATAAGTCATTCCACCTTTACAAAAAGAAGAGGGCGAGTAAAGTGCTCCCACAAATCACTTCTGCGTATATGACATTGTTTAAGTTCTTCTGACTCTTCCACTAGTCAGACCAGTCCCCTGTAGACAGTAGGTGCTCAAGAAATGATTCATCCAGTCAAGAACATGATCATACTTTTCTTTTGGGGGATGGGGACCCCCTTTGTCTAGCAGAGAGAACTGCTAGTTCAGACCAAATAGTCACAAATACCGAACTCTAAAATGTCAGACTTGTGTGCTCTAGAAAAGGTCAAAAGAGTATTTGGAAGTAAGTGTCAAAGGTCACAGGATAATTCAGGGCCTCTAGCAGGAGACACCGGGAATCTGAGCTGTTTCTGCCCTGACCGCTAATTCTGAGGCTCTGAGGAACTTGCCCCACTGTGCTACACACCTCTGAGTTCTCCTTCGACCTGCTTCTCTGCAGGAATAATAATAAAAGGCTAAAACCTTTAGATTGTGAAACGAAAAGAATTCCTTGCAAGCAAGTAAGGTCTTTATGAGTTTGAAGTGGAAGCATTAATCACATTGGATGTCAAATGTAAAACAGTACTTTATTGAAAGTCAGAGGAACTTTTATTATGATTGGTTGAAAGAAAATAAATCCTGTATCTTATTTTCCCCTCAATCCCAATTAGAAGCTTAGAACTCTTATGAAAAGGAAACAAGAAGTTTCTTTTTTTTTACATTTTTGTTTAAGGGATGGAGTCTCATTATGCTGTCCTACTGGACTTAAACTCCTGGGCTCAAGCCATCCTCCCACCCTGGCCTCTTAAGTAGCTGGGATTACAAGTACATGCCACCATGCCTGGCTGAAACAAGAAATGTCTGTCTCTTTGGGGGTGATGTTGCTGGTAAGTACAGTCATGCCCCACATAACGACATTTTGGTCAACCACAAAGTGCTTATGTGACGGTGGCCGTCCAGGAAGCTAAGGCTAACTCATTAAAGAAAATTTTTTTTATAAACTCAGTGTAGCCAGTGTTTATAAAATCTACAGCAGTGCACAATAACGTCCTAGGCCCTCCACATTTACCCACCACTCACCCAGGGCAACTTCTGCGAGCTGCATTCTTGGTAAGCGCCCTATACAAGTGTACCACATTTTATCTTTTATAATTTTCCTGTACCTTTTCTGTTGAGACATGTTCAGATACACAAATACATTGTGTTACAATTGCCTACAATATTCAGAACAGTAACGTGCTGTGCAGGTTTATAGCCTAGAAGCAAGAGGCTGCACCATACAAGCCTAGGTGTGTGGTGGCTACACCATCTAGGTTTGTGTAAGTGCACGCTATGATGTTTGCACAGTGACGAGGTGGCCTAACGACACATCTCTCAGAACAGATCCCTGTTGCTAAGCTACACATTACTGTAGAAAAATGGTGGTTCGAGTGAAAAACTCTGTTTTTATGTATAAAGCGGAGATATACATATAGCACGCAAACAGACAGATACACGGTGTATCTGGGTATTAAAATTTCATTGAGGGAAGAGGAAGCTATATTGTGAGTGTACTGTCTGGCTTGAGCCCAGAGAGAAATCATGCCAGGACACGGTGAGAAATGAACCTTGTCCAACCTGAAGACACTCAAAACTGAAACTCTCTGGAAAATACCATTGCATCAGCTGCCAGGGGTTAGCTGGCAGAGGGAGGGCAAAGGCCACAGGATGGGATGGAGAGAACAGGTTTTGCTGCTTCTGGAAGCTTAAACACAGTCAGTCCTCCAAGAGAATTTCACAAGACAAGTGATTTCAGTGGGAATCAGTTTACTCTCCCACTGCACTGAAACATGGGACACTTGGTCCCATGACATCTTCAGGTTCACGCAGATGTCCTTCCTCCACCCTAAGTACACCATGGGAAGAAGCATGGCTTTGACCCAACAGGAGGCAGAGCTACCCCAAGCAAGGAAGGACACAGCCTTCAGATGAGGAGAACAATGCCCTGAGATTCAGCCTGAGCCACACACAGTTTTAGATAAACCCAGATGACCCCCCAGCAGGAAGAGATCGCAGCCCAGAGCTTGGGGTGGGCAAAGGGTCTTCTCTGTGTCTGTGCTGGCAGCAATAATGGGACACCTTAGAGGGGTGAGTCTACACGGTACAGGAGTCTACTCT
>CAUYRT010098957.1:0-27240 GCA_963574885.1 Lepilemur ruficaudatus | reverse complement strand
GTAAATTCACTGAAAATCATTTAATTGTACACTTAAAATGGAGTGTTAGTTGTACGTAGATACAGTTGGAGCCCTATGTATGTACTCTCTGGACTACTTTGACAGAGTAGGTTTTTGAATGTAACAAGATAAGTCAACTTGAGTGGTAATATATTTTGGGAAATTAGCTCACTACAAATTGTGACTGTAAACATTGTACAGTAAATGTTTTGTAGTTTTCCCCCAATAAAATTTTAGGAAGAAAAAAAAAGAGTTTGAGTTAAAGAGTGGTTTTAAAGTTCCTGAGATATAATTATAAATTGTTCTGTAGAAAATAAAAAAAAAACATTAACCCTCCCACCTAGACTTGCATGAGAGAGGCCTCTCATCCCAAAGATTTTTGCCAGTTTGTTAAAACAAGAATGGCGTTTTCTTTTATTTTCCTTTCTTTTTACTTTGGTAGGTCATTTGCATTTCTTCTTTTATAAAATACTTCTTCTTAACTTTTGTCAATTTTTAATATTTATTTGTAAAACTCTAACTATAGAATATTGGGAAATTTATTGATTTCATGTTCTCTACTTGGCCATCTCCTTAACATTGTGACGATTGCTTATTAGAGAAAACAAATTGTCATTGCATGAATTTTTACACTCCTCTTCTGGTTTAAAGTACTTCCTAGTGTAACATGACAACCAAGAGGAAGAGTGTTAGGTGGCATCATGATCTCAGGACCCAGACATGGCCACTGAATCTTCACTGTCAACTTGGGCATGTTTGCCCTCCTATCTGCTTTCTGTGTCACATGACACTCTGTATACAAGCTCTGAAAGCCAGGCTTTCCTGGCCACCCAGGGTTTTGTGATCCTTCCGCTGCCTATTGCCATCACCACCAAAAAAAAAAATAATAATAATAATGCAAGATACAGAATCCTGGATTCTTAATCTTTCTCTTATTCATAAGCTAAAATGCCTCAACCTGTGCATAAAAACCAGGAAAGTAATGACACAAATAGAGCTATTTGGAATCCAAGAGAATGTCAGGCCATTGTAGAGAATGAGCAATGTTGGATGAAAGATTAGAAGTTTTGGCTTCTACTGAAATAATAGGATTTTCTTTTTTATCACTCTTGTGATATATTCTATTGCTAGATTTCCTAATGTCAAATCATTTTTGCATCCCTGGGATGACCTTCTTCGTGTGCTATTATTCTTTTAATGTACTGCTGAATTTGAGTTGCTAGTGTTTTATATAGGATGTCTCTGTCAATGTTTGTGGGAACAATGTGCAATTTTCTTTTCTTGTGGTGTCTGTCACAATTTGAAGTACTAGCTATACAAAGGCAGAACAAGGTAGGTTTTACTATGTTATGTGGTATAGAGACCTTGAAATATTTTCACCAATATTTTTAAAGGACTTTTATAACACATTTTTTAATCCTTATAGGTTTAAAAAGTGTTAATTTTTATCTTTTACTCTAACTTTATTTTTACTGATACATAACAGATGTACATATTTCAGGGATACATATGATAATTTAATACATTCACATAAATTGTTAAGATCAAATCAGTGTAATTGGAATGACCACTACCTTAAATATTTGTCTTTTCATTGTGTTAGAAATATTCAAATTATTCTCTTCTAGCTATTTTGAAATAAACAATAGATTATGGTAAACTACAGTCACACTACTGATCTATTAAATGCTAGGTCTTATTTCTCCCATCAAGCTGTATATTTGTACTCACTAATCAACCTTTCTTTTTCCCCCTTCTCCTCTACCTTTCCTGGACTCTGGTAACCGCCAAACTACTCTCTGTCTTCAAGAGATTCACTTTTTTACCTTGCACATATGAGAGAGAACATGTACGGTTTGCCTTTCTGCACTTGGCTTATTTTACTTAACATACAGCCCTCCAGTTCCATCCATGTCACTGCAAATGACAGATTTCATTCATTTTTATGGCTGAATAATTTTTTCTTTTTTGTCTTTTTGTTTGTGAATAATATTTTATTGTTTATATATGCCACATTTTCTTTATCTTTTTATCTGTTGATAGGCACTTAAGTTGATTGCACATTTCGGCTACTGTAAAAAATGCTACAATAAGCACGGGAGTGCAGATATCTCTGCATTATATTGATTTCCTTTCTTTTGGATGCATACCCAGTAGAGGAACTGCTGAATCATATGGTAGTTCTATTTTTAGTTTTTGAGAAACCTTCACACAATTTCCCACAGTGGCTGTACTAATTTACATTCCCACTGGTATTGTAGGAAGGTTCCCCTTTTTCGACATCCTCTCCAGCATCCCTTAGTCCTTGTCTTTTGGATAAAAAGCCATTTTAAGTGGGCTCAAATAATATCTTACAATGGTTTTGATTTGCATTTCTTTGATGATTAGTGATGCTGAGCATTTTTTTGTATAACTGTTGGCCATTTTTATGTCTTCTTTTGAGAAATGTCTATTCATATCTTTTGTCCATTATTTTATCAGATTATTTGGGGGTTTTTTTGACATTGAGTTGTTTGAGGTTCTTATATATTCTGTTTATTAGTCTCTTGTCAGAGGGATAGTTTGCAAATATTTTCTCCCATTGTGTGGGTTGTCTCTTCATTTTGTTGTTTCCTTTGCTGTGCAGAAGCTTTTTAGCTTGATGTGATCCCATTTGTTTATTTTTGCTTTGGTTGCCTGTGCTTTAGAGGTCTTACACAAAAGAAATATTTGCCCAGACCTGTCCTGGAGCATTTCCTCCAATGTTTTGTTCTAGTAGTTTCATAGTTTCAAGTCTTAGATTTAAGTCTTTAACCTATTTTGTTTCATTTTTGTATATGGTGAGAGGTAGCAGTCTAGTTTCATTCCTCTGCATATAGTTATCTAGTTTTCCCAGCATCATTTGTTAAAGAGACTATTCTTTCTTCATTGTATGTTCTGGCACCTTTGTCAAAAATAAGTTGGCTGCAAATGCGTGGATTTATATCTGGGTTTTCTATTCTGGTCCATTGGTCTATGTGTCTGTTTTTATGCCAGTACCATGCTAATTTGATTACTATAGTTTTGCAGTATATTTTGAGGTCAGGTAGTGTGATGCCTTCAGCTTTGTTCTTTTTACTCAGGCTTGCCTTGGCTATTTGGGTTCAGCTTTGTTCTTTCTTGTTATTCAGGATTGCTTTAGCTATGTGGGGTCTTATGCTTCCATATAAATTTTAGGATTGTGTTTTCTGATTTTCTGAAAAATGTCATTGGTATTTTGAGAGGGATTGCATTGAAACTGTAAATTGCTTTGGGTATTGTCATTTTAACAATATTAATTTTTATACTTTGTGAGCATGGAATATCTTTGCCTTTTTTGTGTATCCTCTTCAATTTCTTTCACCAGTGTTTTATAGTTTTCCTTGTACTTTCTTCTGCTTTTTTTGGTTAAATTGATTCCTAGGTATTTCATATTTCTGTAACTACTTTAAGTGGGATTGCTTTCTTAATTTCTTTTCCACATTGTTTGCTATTGGCTTACATAAATGCTACTGATTTTTGTATGTTGATTTTGTATCCTACAACTTTACTGAATTAATTTATCAGTTCTAATAGATTTTTGGTGGGGTCTTTAGGTTTTTCTAAGTATAAGATAATGTCATCTGCACACAAAGCTAATTTGAATTTTTTCTTTCCAATTTGGATGTCGTTTCTTTCTCTTGCCTACTTGCTCTGGCCAGGACTTCCAGTATTGTGTTACATAAAAGTTGTGAAAGTGGGCATCCTTGTCTTGTTCCAGATCTTAGAGGAAAGGTTTCCATTTTTCCACATTCAATGTGAAGTTAGCTGTGTGTCATACATGGCCATTAATATTTTGAGGTATGTTCCTTCTATACCCAGTTTGCTGAGGGTTTTTATCATAAAGGGATGCTGAACTTTATTGAATGCTTTTTCAGTAGCTATTGAAATGATCATATAGTTTTTGTTCTTGGTCCTGTTAATGTAAGATATCACATTTGTTGATACATGTCTGTTGAACCATCTTTGCATTCCTGGGATGAAGCCCACTTAATCATGGTGAATATTTTCAATGGGTTGTTGAATTCAGTTTATTAGTATTTTGTTGAGAATTTTTACCCCTATGTTCTTCAGTGATATTGGCCTTAGTTTTCTTTTTTGGTTGTGTCCTTATCTGGTTTTGGTATCAGAGCAATGCTGGCCTCTTAGAATGAGTTTGAAAGTAGTCCCTCCCCTTCAATGTTTTTGAAGAGTTTGAGTAGAACTGGTATTAGTTCTTCCTTAAATGTTTGGTAGAATTCAGCATTGAACTATCAGATCTTGGGCTTTTCCTTGATGGGAGGCTTTTTCTTACTGCTTCAGTCTTATCACTTGTTATTGGTTTGATGAGGCTTTCTATTTCTTTGTGGTTCAATCTTGGCAGGTTGTACATGTCCAGGCATTTATTCATTTCTTCTAAGTTTTCCAATTTGTTGACATATAGTTGTTTTTAATAGTTTATTATAATTTTTTGTATTTCTGTGGTCTCAGTTGTTATGTCTCCTTTTTCATTTCTAATTTTATTTATTTGGGTCTTCTCTTTTTTTTTGTAAGTCTAGATAAATGTTGATTTTGTTTATTTTTTCAAAAACACCAACTTTTTGTTTTGTTGATCTTTTGTATTACTTCTTAAATCTCAATTTCATCTATTTCTGCTCTTATATTTATTATTTCTTTCTGTCTCTAATTTTGGGTTTGGTTTGCTTTTACTTTTCTTTTAGTTTTTTCAAAAAAAAAAACAACTTTATTGAAGTATAATTTACATACCATGCAATTAATTCATTTTAAGTGTACAATTAAATGATTATTAGTAAATTTACCAAGTTGTACAGCTGTTCACACAAATCAGTTTTAGACCATTTCCTTCCCCCTATTGAAATCCCTAATTCCCATCCCCAACTACAGGGATTACTTTTATTTTTCTAGTTTCTTGAGGTGTATTATTAGGTTGCTGATTTTAAGTCTCTCCACTTCTTGATATAGGTGTTTATTGCTATGACATATTTTTAAAGAAACAGCTTTATTGAAATATAATTCTCATGCCACAAAATACACTCAAAGTATAAAATTGAATGCTTTTAGTGTTCAGAGTTGTGAAACCATCACCACAATCAATATTTAAAATATTTCCATCAGCCCAGAAAGAAACCCCAATACCACTCTGTAGTCACTTCCCATTTCCTCCAACCCCCAACCCTTAGCAACTACAAATCTACTTTCTATCTCTATAGATTTGTCTATTCTGGACATTTCGTATTAATAGAATCATGCAATAGTTGGCCTACAGAGACTGGTTTCTTCACTTGGTAAGTATTTTCAAGGGTTGTCCATGTAGTAATATGCATCAGCCCTTCATTACTTTCTGTTGCTGAATGAGATTCCATTGTATGGATATATCTCATTTTATTTATCTGTTCATCAGTTGGTGGACATTTAATTGCTCCCACTTGTTTTTTTTACCATTATGAATAATAGTGCCATGAGCATCTTGAACAAGTTTTTGTTTAGACATATGCTTTCTTTCCTTTTGGTTATATACCTACAAGTGGAATTGCTGGGTAATGTGATAACTCCATGTTTAACATTTTGAGGAATGGCTAGACTATTTTCTAAAGTGTCTGCACCATTTTCCATTCTCATCATCAATGTAGGAGGGTTCCAGTTTTTTTACATCCTCACCAGCACTTGTTATTGTCTGTCCTTTTGATTACAGCCATCCAAGTGGGTGTGAAGTGGTATCTCATTGTGGTTTTGATTTGCATTTCTCTGATGATTAATAATGTTGAATACCTTTTCATGTGTTTATTGGCCATTTGTGGGTAACTTCTTTGGAGAAATGACTACTTAACTGCTTTGAGTTATTTTGTCTTTTTTATTGCTGAGTTGCAAGTATTCTTTATATATTCTGGATACAAGTTATTTATCAGGTACATCTTTTGTAATATATTTCTCTTAAACATTACAAGTTTAAGATGCTTATAGTTAATTCAGTTTATATAAGTGTGATTCTTTTAGAGCATAAGTATCTTACTTTTCTGAGATTTAATTATTGATAAAGACAAAAATGTGTATAATTTGTAAACTATTGTACTAGATTATAAAATATAAATTAATTTCTGAAGACCTATTTTTAATAATGAAACTTTCCATACTTCATCTCAGTAATTCAATTTTAATAAGGAATGATTTCATTTTTTGTGTGTCTTGTAAGACAAATTTTGTTAATGATGCAGTTCTCATGCTAGGATAACTATGTCAAAATCTTTGAACAGAAATTGACAATATATTCCATATTTTAAAAGAATTTAATCAAAATTGTACTCTAATTTCCTCTTCTCTAGCCTAGTTCTCTGTATAACAGAGACACACATCAAAAGGCACCCAGGGCTATCCTTCTAGCATGCTGTACTATGGGAAATAACAAAAGGGACTGTGGAAATGATCCCCAGGGCACCTTCTCACACCCAAAATATGCCCTTATTCATTTAATAAATATCTACAAGTCTTGCAATATGCCAGACACTATTCTAAACATTAGAATGACAATGGGAAATGAAAACAAATATTGTTTTCACATTGTTGGGGAAGACACCTTAATGAAATAGCCACAAAAAAGAATGCAATTTTAAAACTGTGGCAGTGCTATGCTAGAGCGTGATTAGGGGAGATCAAAGAGAGCTGCTTGGAGGGAACAGCATTTGAGCTTTTTCTGAAGACCGAGCTGGAATTATCCAAATTACAGGCTGAGAGCCCCTCACTGCACTGCACCACCCTTGAGAACTGGAGGGAGATTGGAACAGGTGGGGAGCAGAAGTGGCTGGATTGCTGAGGGACACTACCTGAACAGGCAGTCCAGGTGAGGTGGTGGTGTGGGTCCAACCATGTGGGTGAAACAGGCTTGGGTCAGATATCACTCCATTTATCTCCAGCTGGGTGACCTTGGGCAGGTTGTTAAGCCTCTCTGGTGCTACTAAATGGGAATCATTCCTACCTAACAGGATTGCCGTGAGGATTAAAAGAGATGCAGAAATAAAATCTGTGCCTTACCTGTAGTAGTCATTCCAAATATTTGGGAGAAAATGGAAGCCAGTATGAGACTATGGTGCAACCTTTGCCTCTGGCTCTGCCCCAGGCCTGGGCCCATGTCCCTGATGCCAACCTGGGGAGCCCTGAGCCCCTCACTGCTCACCTTGCTTCCCTTGCTTGAGTTACAACTTTCTCTCTCAAATGTATATAGCTTTTGCTCCATTGTCCTTTAGTGTTTTCTTTTAGAGGTATCTATAGGGTTTTTTTTTTCTTTGAAGTTCTACAGCTTATATTTTTAAAAAATTTTTTTTAAATTATTTGTTCCTTCTGAATAGAAATGCACCGCTCCTTCATTGTAGAAAGTTTTGAAAATAAAGAAAAAAATACGTACTCATTTGTGCATGCATCAAATATTTATTGAACATTAATGAGGTGCCATGCCCTGTTCTGAGCACTGGGCATACAATGGTCAACAAAACAAGGGCTGCCATTGCCTTTGTGGAACTTGGACTCCAGTGGAGGAACACGGGTATCCATCACTAAGGCTCAGAGTCTTGATTTTATTGGGTATTGGGTTGAGGCTTTTCCAAAGTTTCTACAACTTGCTTGGTGATGTCCTTTTATACTGGTGTTCGCAGAGGTCCCCACAGGGCTTGTGAATTATTCTTCTATGTGAAAGGCTTGGCATATTCTCTATTGTTTTATCACTGTATATACTTTTGCTTACAACATAGGATTTCCTAATGTAAATAAAAAAGATGTACATGATCTTTGATCTCTTGGACAGCTTCAACCATACTATGTTCTGTAAATTTTTTCTGATTTTAGCATGTATATTCGCTCTCTTACTATGATTCCAGCATTCTGCCGGGCCAGCTATATAACAATCAGGTGATCACACATTCACACCCATTATACTATACATATCTAATGAAGATAGTTGCTTCTTTATTTCCTATGACTGATCTAATCTCCCCCTTAAGCCCCCACCCACTGGGTTGCCAGGAAAAACAAATTAATTTTGAGTTTCCCAGCAAATGGTGAATAGTGTCTCAGTCTCTTCTGGTTTAAATAATTTCCTTTAGATCCCTGAGTTTGGGGGGCTAGATATTCAGGGAATTTGAAGATTATCCTCTTGTCACAGAAGTTCTTCCTTTCTATCTCCTTCTTGTCAATTTGGCAAGTGGTTATATGGGGAACTTAAGAATCTACCTTGCATGGAGGAAGAGAGGCTTCTCTGTATAATGTGTCCTGGTTCCTCAGGGACTCTGGTTGAGGTGTTGGGTACTGCTAGTCCTTGGCAAGAGCATCTGGCCTCCCTGGAACCACTGACAGTGTCTCTGGTCCCAGCCAGCATTGAGCTAATAAGGAAGTTCTTTAAATTCATCAGAGACCAAGGCTCCTTCAAGTTTTCTTTTCTGCTATTCTAGGGGATAATCCAAGGCATCTGTTGGAGTTCCAGTCTTTTGGTTCACATTCCAGGCAGCAAGAAGAAAAAAAGGGGAGGGAAGTGTAGGCCCCTTCTAAGAATGGGTCCAAGAAGTTACACATACCACTTCCACTTATGTTCCATTGGCCAGAATTTAGTTACATGGCTATTCTGGTGGGAGTCAGGCTGGCCGGGACTAATAGTTATCCTGGGTGTCCATGTGCCCCACTAATATATATGGAGGTTCTACTACAGAGGAAGAAGGGGAGTATGTCAAGAGTGTTGGTATCCCATTTTCAACCTGTTAAAGAAGACATCCCTGAAATTGTGCTCAAATTGATGAGAACTTGATCCTAGAATCCCATCTTGAGGGATTTTTCCTGGGACCACTCCTGATACCAAAAATGGTATCAATCAAGGTCCTAAGGAACCACTCCAAGTATTTACAATAGAAGGAATTTAATGCAGGAAATTGGCTACACAGGTGATGGAAAAGCTGAGACGCCAAACAGGAGATGTTAAGGCAACTCAGAAATTAATCTCTGCAGGTAGCTACTTTCAAACCATTTCGTAGTAAAAACCCAATTTCCTCCTTGCTTGCCATGACCAACCACCCCAGACAGTAGTCAACCCCTGCTCTGCCCATTGTTTCAATAGCATGGGGAACCCAACCTGGCCAGCCTCTGTTTCCAATTTAATGGGGCCATTGTGTGTCCCCTGGTAGAAGTGTGCCTTCCCTGGGAATGAAGACCAACACAGCCCAAGGATCTAGAGGGGAAAGCAAAGACTCTGTGGGCAGGTTATTAAGTGTAATCACAACTGCTCCCACTCCCACTCCTTTGTTCTCAAGCTCTGTGTATCAGTCGCAGGTTGAAAATATACACCACATTCTCAAGAGAAGCACCCTGATCTTGCAGGGGCTTGTTTTCCAGCTGGCACTGCAGCTATTTTAAAGGGGAAAGTTCTTCTCAGTGATGGGATAGGTGGTGAGTCCAGAGAATTCCAGAGGTGAGAGCCAACTGCCATGCTTCCCATGCAGTGAGATGAGTTCCTTGGTTAGAAGCTGTGTTGTGAGGGACACTTGGTAGGTTAAAAGGCATTCAGTAAATCCATGGATGCTCGTGCTGGTGCTGGCAGAGAAGGCAAATCCATTCTCCCAACAGGAACCTACTCCAGTGAGGACAAATCACTGCCACTTCCATGATGAAATGGGTCCAGGGTTATCAACTTAGTGATCCCAAGCACATATGGAAACTTTAATGTTAACCTTTCATCAAAATTTGCATTAATGATCACTCCGAAAGAAATTCTTACCTTGTGCATGTGTATGTGTGCATCTTTCTCTGGAGGAGGAAATTTTTAAGGAAAAAAATTCAACAACCTGGGAAATTTTTTAAAAAGAAAAACCCAGAAATCCTAAATAGTTGAAAGTTTTCAAAAACATGCCTTGCTTAAATATAGAATAATTTCCTGCATGCCAAAGTCGTTGGTAGCCTATAACTTTCAGAAAGAGCAATCTGGTAGTTTCATAAAATTTTAAGTCTTGAGCCAGATATTTAACATCTTGTTGAAAGCACTGCTTGTTTTAGTAATGTCTTAGCTATACTTGCATCAAGTGGTATGTCTGGGATGAGGACACCTATCTATTTCAAGTAATTTTATATCTGTGGAAAAGTTTGCAGACCATGACAGGGACTTGAGAATTAAGTTTTCAAGGAGATAATAAAGTTGTAACTTTGGTTTTGCTCTACAAGGTCTTTATATGATATATTCAGCCAACTGGACAGAATCTGAGGTTTGGCATTAGCTTGAGATATTCATCAACTTTTTTTCTCAAGGGAAGTTTTTCAAAAGCGTCAAAGGTTTTGATTACTTTGTCTTAGTTTACCTCTGATTTTGTTTTTGTTTTCTCACACATTTCTCGCACATTTGCTATTGGGGGGCACTCACCTACTAAAGAGGTGTTCTTAAATAAGCTTTACATACTGACTGCTTAGCCCACAACTTTGTCTAGATTCTGAGTAGGTGCTTAGAGCTGAAAGAGAGCCTCACTGGGCCAGCTATCTCATCAAGAAATAAGAGTATTTAATGTTGCACTCCCCCTTCCTCCAAATAGAATTGCTAGCTAGGGATCCCAACTGACTAGTCAGCCAGGGGCTCATAGTGTACAGCAGAGATTTTGCCCACTCATAAGATCCACCTCCTAGATTATCACTCCAGAGAGTCAATGTTTATCAATATCCCAAAGACGATCACGGTCTATGGAGCAGGCTTACTCGCACCATACTCTCAGGAGACTGGTGGAACTAGGCTTTGGGGTTGTTTGCTGCTTCAGTTAACAATGACACCTCTGAGAGTGAAGCTGAGCCCTGCAAGTCATTGGATTCAGAAGTCAAGTTGAAGTTCTATGTCTGGCTTTGCTGGTCTTCAAGAAGGAGATTCTGTCACTAACCAGAGGTATAACCTCAGGCAAGGCACATTGTGATTGGACGATATGACCTAATGTCCATCTCAAGACAATTCTAAAGCTCCCAAATGTGTGTCCAAATGCAAGACCTGCAAACTTACTTGATGCCAACATATGATGTCAAGAAGTTGGTTGTGGAGGGCAGCATAGGGAAGAACTTAAAACTTGGACCAAAGCTTGTTTCATTAATAACAAAAATGGATTAGGCTTCAGAGAGATTATACAAGCATGCCTGAATATCTTCCATCTTAAGCAAAACAAAACAAACACTCCTTTCACTCTTTATCAACTGCAGATACACCTGCCCTTCCTACCCCCTTCAAAGCCAAACCACAAAATAATTGTCTACACAGAGTTTCCACTTTCTCACCACCTGATTTCTCTCCTCACTTCAGTCTGGCTTCTCCTCTCCCACTGTCCTGAAATTTCTCTTGTCAAAAATCACCAAGAACCTCCATGTTGCCATATATAACAGATACATTTCAGTTGTCATCTTGACCTTAAGTAGCATCCAGTATAGCTGAACTATCTGTTTTTCATGAAATATTCCCTTGTTTTGGGTTCCATGACACGATCCACTCCTAATCTTACTGATCACACTTTCTTCAACTGACTCCTTTCCTAGTACCCTTCTCTTTGCTCCTGTAAGGGTTGGACTTTTTCTAATTTCAGTTCTCAACCTATTATTTAACACTGTTCTCCTGGTTGGCACATTGTGTTGCCTCCAGCTTGGGTCATATGCCTCCCTCACTGGGAGTCAGGATTCCAAATCCCCACTAGTTGTATGTGGAGCGGATAAGAAGTTCCCCCAAAGGAACCAGGAGAGGAGAGAGTGAGAAAGCTTCTCAGTGAGCAGCTATTTCTCATTGCCCTTAGATTCGTAGAAAAACTTGCTACAGCCTCTCCTCCCATGGTGCTAACCCTACGGAAAAGTAGACCCAAATGCTGAGTTCACCTGTCTGCACTCTGTTCTGCTCCTAGATCCAGAACCTATAATTAATTCTTCACTATCTTGTTAGTTCTCTGATGCCTCCAAACAGATTTATTAATGATACTTTGTCCTGTTTTTCTAATTGTTCCTAGTAGGAGGCTGATTTGAATTACTTAAGTACTGTTACCAGAACTGAAAATCCTCGGGATAGAATCTTTGTATCACAAAAACCCCCCAATTTATTAGAGTTCCTGGTGTCTTGATTCTCAAATCTGTTGGCCTATATGCTTTAGTTATAAACAAAAATGCCATCGGATTCTGGCTTTGCTAACCACAGTGTTTTTGAACAAAAAGTTCTTTTCTAGACCTGTTAGACCCTTTGACAAAAGAAGAAATTGTTGTTCTGTTTCCTGCATTAAAATCCACACAACTCTAAGTAGAATCTGAGTTGAATGTCCTAATTTTCTAAAGGCGGGGTGGCACTGAATCTGTTAACTAACGCTCATTCTTGATGAATCATAGCTAGAGAGTCTGGATCACATAACAGTGATTTTACTGTTGATGTAAATAATTTGCAAAGAAAAAGCTGTGACTCTGTCACAGGTGGTCCAGTTTAATTGCAGAAATTTGCTTGGTTCTTTGGATTTTCAGTAAGCACTGAAAACTCAGGAGGAGCACAAATGCCCTCATTTTGAAATATTTAGTCCATTATCTTCTTGGGTATGTGTGCTATTTCTTTTGACTGAGGGAAGTCATTATGCTTTACTCAAATAGAGCTACCTCTGTGTCCAAGAGTCGTGCCTTATTATCATCTCACAGAGTGAGTCTGGTCCAGCTTATTAATTCAGGAGAAAGAAGAGGAAGAAGCAGCAGCAGAGGCACGTAAGAGCGAATGCAAGCCTCTGTGCAGCAGCTCATGATTGAGATGGGTGAGACCCTGAATGTTGAGACTATATTCATGTTAGTCAAGACTTCCGGGGGAAAAAAAGATGACCCTTTTTGTCTCTACAATCAGAGCCATCCACTCGCACATGTTCAGGATGCCTGCAAGCTCACGTAGCCACTGCGTACCCCAAGTGGAGAAGGAGCAACACTCAGCAGACTATAACTGACAGAAAAGGCTCTCAGGCAGATGTCCTTACCAGTTTCTACATTCCTTGGCGCTTCTGAATGTCCTCAGGCTCAGCTAGGACCCCCTCCCCAATACAGATGCCCAGTCCTTGCAGTACACCTTTTGTATTTGCTAACAAAGATTGCTGTCATCACCCTCCAGGGTGGCATTACACAAAGTCTTAACTGGGACTCCGTGGTACATCTGTGCTCAGCTCCCAGGGATGCAGACTTCCACATTCCATATGGGATGATTCTCCAGAAGGCTCTGCCAGTCCTTAGCTTCTGAACCACTATGGTTTAGAAGTACAGTTGGCCATACCCACGGGTTCTGTATCCGTGGCTTCAACCAACTGTGGATCAAAAATATTTGGGGGGAAAGCAATAAAAAATAATAATTCAACAATAAAAATAATACAAATTTTAAAAAACAATACAGTATAATAACTATTTACATGGTATTAGGTATTATAGGCAATCTGGAGATGATTTAAAGTACATAGAGAGGATGTATGTAGGTTATATGCAAATATTTTATATCAGGGACGTGAGCATCCACAAATTCTGGTATCCAGGAACAATCCCTCATGGATACCGAGGGATGAAGGTAGTTCTGCTTTTGGTAGAGCACCCTTCTAACAAACTAATCCTCCTACAATGGCTAGAAATTTCCCAAATTTGATAAAACACATAAATTTAAAGATTCAGAATGCAACAGATTCTGAACAAGATAAATAAGAAGAAATCCATGCCTAGACATGTAACAGTCAAACTTCTGAAAATCAGAGATTAAAAAAAAAGCTAGATAGAAACCAGAGAAAATGCCACATTATGCATAAGAGAATGATATGAAGTCTTGCATATGTCTCATCTGAAACCACAGAGGCCAGAAGATGGAGGGAAATACCTTTAAAGTGCCAAATGGAGAAAAAAACAAACTTAACTCAGAATTTTATATCTAGAAAAAATATCCTTCAAGAAGTCTGGCAAAATACAGATATTTTCAAATAAAATAAAAGTAAGAGAGCTTTCTACCAATGGATGTGCTTTACAAGAAATGCTAAAGGAAGTTCTTCGGAATGAAGAAAAACTCAAATTCTCAGAAGAAAACTTAGATTTTCAGGATATAAGAAGAGCATTAAAAATGGTAAATATTTGGGTAAATATAAAAGCAACTTTTC
This sequence comes from Lepilemur ruficaudatus, assembly GCA_963574885.1. Lineage (NCBI taxonomy): Eukaryota > Metazoa > Chordata > Mammalia > Primates > Lepilemuridae > Lepilemur > Lepilemur ruficaudatus. The sequence goes on along the minus strand of CAUYRT010098957.1, from coordinate 13,081 downwards.
TCTCAAGTTGTTTAAAATTCATATATCTGTTTAAAATTGAAATTATGACATCACCTTGTCAGATTTGTAATGCATGAAAATGTAATACAATTAACAACTACAGTATAAAAATGATGAGGAATAACTGAAATTATATTGCAAGATTTTTATGTTTTACATAAATTGTTATAATACCAATATAAGTAGACTATGAACATATGCTGTATGCTACATGAATAGAATTTAAAATTTTAGAGGAATTTTACAAATATTTTGATTCCAACCATCCTAAGGCAAGAAAAGTTTTGATTTATCACCGTTTTTAGATTTAAGAAAAAGGGCTCAGAGCCATTAAGCAGTGAGCATGAAGTAATATGGTTAGAAAGAAGACAGATCTAAGTCCTAATTCGGGGCCTGACTAGTCCATCTTTCCTCTCACCTAACCTCGTCTTGGCTGAACCTTATTATGGATTCTTCTATGTTGTGATTCCATCATTGGAAGCTATTGAAATCTGTTGTAGGTTGAGTTGTGGCCTCCTAAAATTCATATGTTGAAGTCCTAAACACCAATCCTCAGAATGTGTGACCATGTTTGCAAACAGTTCCATTGCAGATGTGATTAAAAATGTGGTTATACTAAAGTAGGCCCTTAGTTTGCTATGACTGGTACCCGTGTAAAACGTGGCCATTTGGACACAGGCATGCACATAGAGACAACGCCATGTGAAGACTGAAGTTATGCTGCCACAGCTAAGGAACAACCAGAAGCTAGGAGACAGCCGGGCACAGATCCTTTCTTAGTGCTTCAAAGGAAGCATGGCCTTGCTGACATCTTCAAATCAAACATCTAAGCTCCAAAACCATACAACAATAAATCTCTGCTGTTTAAGCCACTCAGTTCGTGGTGCTTTGTTACAACAGCTTTAGCAAATAAAAAAAAAAAATGAGTGGAGTGGAGTTATTGATCCTCACATCTGTGCCTCTCATCTTTCCTGTACCCCTGTCCACTACCATCATTCCACCACCTCCTCTATTTCTAATGTGCTTCTGAGTGGGCCAGGAAGCCACATCGCCAGGCATGTTAAATTTATCTGAAAATGCAGAGGATAAATCAGCTCTGAGTGGGAAGATGACAGACTCAAGAACTTAACTTTTTATGAGAGAAGCAATGAGAGATAAAGATAATTGGGTACTGGTTGACAGATACAGACGGTTTTGATTTGGAAGAAGACTTAGTGACCATCTTTCAATAAATGATATTCCAGCTCTTCCATAACTAAGACAGCATTGGGACCAATCAAGTGTCTGGAATCCAACCTCTCTTTTCTTGCCCTCTCTTGTCATACAGCATTTTTGCGATGAATGTTTCCTATGAACACTAACTTTTGATAATAAATGTCAGTAAATATTTAGAACTTGTTTAGGAAATAAAATACACGCACATCAGAAGGGGTATATATGAAGCCCACACTTGGAAAGTACAAAGCTTGGAGACACAAGAGGAGGATGTGCCAAAAGTTAATTGTGTGGACCATTTGGTTTGTCCCTTGAACTTCAAAGGCAAGTTGGCCTTATGCACAGAGCAGCTTTAATAAAGCCTGTCTGTCATTATATGGGGACTTAACTAATCCCATACAGCCAATTCTTAATTAGATTATTTTTAACAGATGGGTCAATGATTTCTTCAGTAGCAGCTGCTTCCTGCGGTAACCATCAAAATAACTTGGCATACCAACTGACTTCAGAACCAGGTCAGTTTTCACCAACTATCACTGCTTCCAAGAATACTTTAGGCTGATGGAGTGCCTGTCATCTGTGGCCTGCATGCTTAGAGAATAATGAATCCTTAACATCTGGGAGAATTAGAAGTCTTTCCTCTTGATTAATGAGTTGATAAAATGGCACATTAAGACTTGTCATCCCTAAAGAGAAGCATTTGGCATATTTGAGAAAAAAGTCAACAGCAAACACATTTTGGGTTTAATATTTGCTCCGTATTTTTTTTCTTTTGACATGCACCACTCTCCTTCTCCCAATCTGTTCTATTCCACTCTATGTGTTCCATGTCCCAAATCTAAGGTGCTTTGGATTTGCTTAATGATGCTGTACTTGTGATCACACCAGAGGCCATATGGGAGGCAGGGTAGGGTGCCTGGCAGAAACCTAGACTAAGTATTCAAAGATTCAGAATTCTAGTCTCTGCATGAACTTGGAGTGAAGTCTTAGGATGGAGGTGTGTGCCCATGTGGTGAATTTGGACCATATTGTAGCTTCTACTACTATTTCCAGTCTGCTATCTCAGGTGCTACTTACTGAGATGAGAACAAGGAGGAGGGGCAGGCAAAGACCCCACTGGCCTCCTTCTACACACAGCACACTCTCACACATCTTGGACAGAGAAATGCCACAGACTATATGCTTTTAAAAAATTAGAATTCATTCATGGATTACTTGGAAAATCTTCAATTTGTAATGACATTTTTAAAAACCATGATCCAGAGCCCCTTTGACTAAGGTTCCAGGGAAGTTACGAGCAAACTCCACTTACACACTAATGTGTGTGCCTTGGATAGAATAGACTCATTGACTCAGGTTTTCCACGTGCCTGTTCTGGAGGGAATAAGAATCTCCCCCTCCCTTTATTTAGGCATTTTCTGATCCCCATGCTGTAGAGTGTCTGCTGGGTAGTGTCAGCATCCCCACATAGTTACTCTCCCCACACTAGGTGACTATAACCCTTGGAAACAAGGCAAGGAAACTTCTCAAAAAAGGCCTATATTTCCAAATGAAGCAATCACTTGCCCCATAGGCCTGTGTTTCTTAACTTAGGGGGATTGTCATGCTGGATCTCTTTCATTCCCCTCCTGACCCACTCTCCATATTTTGCTCTCTTCCCCGCGAGGTGACTTCTACCCATTACCTCAATGGATTCCCTTGTCTTTGGACTTCCAGTCTGGTTTGCCTGGGGATTAGATTCTTGGAGGGAGGACAGATAAGGCAGGGGAGATGGGCACGAGTCATGCAGGAACTTGTGCGCCATGAGAAAGACTTTATTATATTATATTTTAGTATAATATAATAAACTGTGGTATAGTTGCAAGCCAGGGAGTTAATGATCTCATTTGGACAAAGATCACCTAGTGCTAGACGTGGCTGAGGGGTCAGGCAACAATAATCATGGCTGACAGATTGGCAAGCCTGTAAGCATTTCCTTACTTCACAATCCCTGCCTCCCTAATTCAGGGTTTGAGCCTCTTAGAAGAAGGAGAGAGTGAAAGCTCCTGGGCAGAGGTACCTCCAGGGTAATGGTCACCTGAGAAAGTTGGGAAAGATGCTAGAAAGGGTTGGTCACATCCAGATTGCAACACCTATTCCTCTTCTTTCCATCCTGAGATACTCCTGCCCCATTTCTTAACTTAGCTAGAGTTGCTCAAGTTAAAGTTTAGGCTTACTATATTCCTCCTAGGTCATATTATCAGCCAACTTAATTCACAAGGCAAAATAACCCAATGTCTACAAAACGTAAGCACTGAAGAAAAACATACTGAATGGACTATATTAAAGGAGGCCAAATTAAAGGCCCATATAGAATAAGAATTTAAAGTATGTTTAACACATATCTTTAGAGGGATAAGAAGGACTTATTGGAATGTGAAACTCAAACAAACTTTCATAGAAAAGAATCTATTATAATAGAGATATTGAGCATGACAAAAAACATTGTCCCAAATCTGGTCTAAGACATAACTACTTTGTGTAATATAAATAAAAATTTCCTTCTTGGAGGAAATTAGCATGCTCCAAAAAATGCTTAAGCAAGTTTCTTATAATTAATGAGATTAAGACTTCTTCTGGGAAACCAATGATTCACTTCACTCAATATGGGTTTGCGACTTACGTGCAAAGTCTTCATCAGCACCACTATCTAAGGCTTATAGAGTACACAGTCTTGCTTGATATCCCACACGACATTGCTCTGATCAAGGCACCCATTTGCCAGAAAGGAAATCAGACCATGATGAGCACATGATCAGAGGATTCACTGGTCTTATGATCACCTAGAAGGAGGTTACATAACAGAAAGGCTTAGCTAAGAAGCCAGTTTAAAGATACAACCTATGAGGTTAGGGCCATGTCTTCTAGGATATGTTATATGCACTGAATCAATAGATACATAATACTGTATCATCAATAGTTAGAAAATATGGATCTGGGAACCAATGGATGAAAGTAGAATTAGCCCTTCTAACCATCACTTTCAATTACCCAATCATGAAATTTATGCTTCCCATTCCCACAACCTTAGGCTTTCCTGGTAAATTGTCTTGATTCTCAGAGGCAGAATGATTTCTCCCAAGGATAGATATCATAAGAGTTCTACCAAACTGGAAGCCAAAGGCAAAGAATAGAGTTTCTGTACTGATAGAATTCATCAACTCTCATTTCCATAAAGAGCTAGGGTGGCTACTGCCCAATACAAGCATACACAATGGAATGTCTAGAATCGAGGGAATTCACTGGGTATTCTCACTCATGTCCAAATGTGCCCTCCCCTTGAATAATCTTCCCCTATGATATTGACACTCACGTGTAGTCCCCTCCCATGTTAAACATGGGCCAGCACTGTGTAACAAATAGAATGCAATGAAAGTAACACTGCAAGACTTTCAAGAGTAGGTCATTAAAAGCCTTGCAGCTTCTGAGTTGGTTTCTTGGAACACTGGTTATTAGAGCCTGAGCCTCCACGTAAGCAGTCTGCCCAGCTACTGGAGAGATCATATGGAGAGGCCCCGAGAAGACATGGAGAAGGAGAGGGGCCCAGTGGAGCCCAGCATTTCAGATGCCCCTGAAAAAGCAGTATTCAAAGCAAAGCTGTCTTGGACCCCCAAACAAGCTCAGCCTCCAGCTAAATATCAGCAAGTGACCCTAGTTGGCACCACATGGAACAGAAGAATTTCCCATCCAAACCCTGACATAATTTTTGATCCACAGATATGTGTGCCAAAAAAAAAAAAATGATGTTGTTTTAAGCTGTTAAGTTTTGGGATGGTTTGATACACAGAAATAGATGACTGGAACACTGGGGCATCTCTTGGTGTTTCTATTATAATCTGATGATAGTAGCAAATGGACAGTTGTGGACACCACAACCTAACTCTAACAACCACAACCTAGCAGTGGCAAAACACTTAGGGCTGAGACCCTTCTGGGCTAAAGGTCTGAGTAACCTCATCAGACAAGCACCCTAGATCAATCCAAATGCTGGCTAATAGGAAAGTCCAAATTGAATGGCAGAGGAGGGGAATGATGGATAATATCAATTATGACCTTTGAACCACCTGCCACAACAGAGGTGGTGACCCATTTCACTAACCCTATAGTCTTAAGTCTTTCCAGAGATTCTGACTTGCTTCAACCTTGAAGGGACTCTCTGAAGTTTGGGCTTCTACTTCCTCTCAAAGGAAAGCAGCAAGGGCATCTTTTTCATGTAGTGTTTAAGGGCAGCCAGATATAATGGGAGATTGCCAGAAGACTTGAGAAGCATAAAGGGTGAGCTATATCAGATGCCTCCTAGGTACCACTTCAGATTCCTTTGGCCTCACCTGTCCCTAGGGGAGTTAGCCGCTTGTTCCAGTTCCTGTTGCCTCTGTGGAGACTAACTGTAGGTGGACTCTTTAAACTTCATGCAGGCAAAAAGCAAATGCAAACTCTTACCTCATGCCCACGCTGTCACTTATTGTTTCCTATCCCAGAGCTTCCCCATTGACACTGAAGCATGAAATGTCACAGGCCATGCCCAGTGCTGACACATGTCACTCCAAAAATGCAGAGAAGTTTATGCCCATTGAGGCAAATCTCTGATTGGTGGGAGATAAGAGCCAGTGGATAAATTATTGTTCTTCCATCCTCTAGATGAATCATCCTAAAATAGTTCTTATACGGCTTATTACAATAAAGGCCCATGAGAATGAACAGTCAGTCCTGTTTCATGCCAAGCAATGGTCAATGTGGCAATGCCCCATTGTCTCACCTTGGGTTACAACACTAGCCTTGGAATTTAAATGATGATTAAATGGAGATTACATCCTGGGAGGCGTGTGTTTACATTTCAGAAGGGGATGAAACCCAGGACCATGAAGATATCCCAGGGGTTGTAATTCACAGACACTTGTCTTGGATGTGAGGGTGATCTGGCTGCAACATCTGTCACCTCATTGATTGCCAGGGTTGATTCGGCTGATCTGGCTGGCTAGGCAGGTGTCCCCTTCCTTCCTCACTGCTCCATGTGCGTCCCTCCTGAAGCTGCGCACTCAGCCGAAGAGGACGACCTTCCCCACTAGAGGAGGACCGGTCTTCGGTCAAGGATATACGAGTAGCTGCGCTCCCCTGCTAGAACCTCCAAACAAGCTCTCAAACACACTTGTCTTATCTTCTCTCGGAAACACTTACTTACATTCCAAAGAATAAAAACCCTTTGGATACATTTTCTTTTCCAACCAAAGAGACTCTGGATGACTTTCCCCTTTGCTTACATTAGAGATCAAAGGTTTCTCTCAGAGGGAAGGGAAAATCTGTCCCTTTTCTATATAAACTCCAAGATTCACATTTTGGGGATTCCACACTTATAGTACAGACCCCGGTATGTGTAGAATGACATCAGACTCTCATCACTCTGAGGGGAAGAATTTGAGGCAAAGGGAAGCTTATGTGGTTACTGCTGTGAGTAAGTAATAGTCTTCCTCTGCTTGAGAAAGCACATGTCTCTCTGTCAGGATACTATAAATAAATATAAAATATCAAAAATGTACCAGTAACATATATGAATTAAGATAGAAGAAATAAGTTCTAATATAACAACATTATAACAATAATTACAATATATATGAAAAGTGAAAACTAACAGTCACTTGGGTAGAGCCAATTTCATATAAACAAAACACGGTTTGTTATATATTTTTCTATGATACGTACCATAATGATATTTCCTTCCAACAGACATTTGAGTTGTTACAAAAATTTCTGCTATTGCGGAGAGTGAAATTATTATCATCTTTTAGGCAAATCCTTTCATCTATCCTTAATTTTAGCCCATGCTCTTTCCACTGTACCATGTTGCCAAATCTGTATCTCACATATATATAGTGCTATAGGTGTTAATAAGGAAATATGCTCAAGACACAGTGTTAAGTGATAAAAACATGTTACAGAACAGTATGTATATTAAATCCCGCATCTGTTAAAATATATTTATATATCTTCATGTAAGCATAGAATATTTCTGAAGTAGCACTTTAGATTGGTTACTTCTGGGGAGTAGTTCTTGAGTAACCAAGGTAAGAGGAAGGAAACTGCATTTTGCATGCTTTTGTACAGTTATACATTTACCATTTGCGTATATTACTTTCATAATTCTCTCATTGGGAATTATTTAACAAGAACTAATTGCCATAAATACTAGTGGTATTAGAAGCAATAGTAGTATACATATTATTACAAGCATCAATACTAGTAAAAATTACAGTAAGAAAAATAAGAAGCAATAAGCACAGGACAATTGGTAGCTCTCTTTCCCCTTCCCTAAGAGTTTAGCCTCCTGGCAAAAGTGCTCTGTCTCCTCAAGCTTGGGCTGAAGAACTAAATTATCCTGGCCAGAGAATATTCTTCTCCTGTAGTTCTACAACTCCCAAGTCTGTCTGATCCCTGAAAAGATCAAGCAGTTACTTAAGCTACCCATATGATCTGAGAAATGTATTTCTTCCAATGCTGCATCATTACTCTTTGCAAAGTTTCCTATTCTTTAGCCATGTGGACTTTGTTCATTCTAAAAGTTGGGCAAGGTAAGGGGTTAGCTGAGAGTAGACAATGTGGGTAATTCATGTGGGAACAGGCCACCCTCAAAGTCCTGGTATCTTGTGTTTAGTTTTCCAGCTTTATTTCCAATGTCCATTTATGGATTTTCTGCTATATTATCAAGACAGTCACTTACATACAGCTGATACCTGAAGTTTCTACCCAGATCATCTTTACCAGGTTGGCCTCAAAGGAGAAATCTAAAGTACCTGCTTTCCCAGCAGCCATACTCTTCCCTTTATGTACTAGAAAGGAGGTATGTTGTGCCAACTGTGACCTGTACCTGCAGATTTCAGGAAGCTATTTGATTTTCTGTTCAAGGAGAGCATTGTAACCCTGGAAACTGGACATTATGGTACAGATGGCAGATCTAATATCCAAAAGCTCTTTGATGGGGACACATACTAACACTGCAGGCAGAAACGCCTCTTTTTCATACTTTGGCAAGACTCAAAATTGAGCTCAATTGTACAAAGTAGAATCTTCCTCTTTCCTGGACACAATAGGGCTACCAGTGGTTTACCAGGTTTACCAGCTCTCCCCTCCACCATCCCAAATCTAGCTTGAGCTCAATCTTTAATCCATACCTAGGTCATAGAGTCCAGAAAGTTAGTATCCAAAATACTAAGGATAACATACCATGGTTCCACACAGAGATAATGAGCTGTAGGTAAGTTAGTCAAATGGACCAGCTCCTGTGATGAGGTTGCTTTCCCTCTGTCACTAGGTCCACATTGGAACTTAGAAATCTGGTTCAGTATTGAAGAGACTTGGATTGGGGTATCAGTCTCACACCAGCTGTGTGAATGTGAGCATGTTGGTAAGTTTTCCTTAGCATTACTCTATTACTATGTTTCATCAAGTCAAAAATGCAGTACTAAAATATGGAAATATATACATCTTAAGATTGATGAAATAATGGTGCATGATGTAGGCTAAATGCTGTAACAGGTAAACCTCCAAATCTCAGAAGTATAACACAATGGATCATTTCTTGTTCACATAACTCAGTGATTTGGTGACTCATGGTCTATACTTTTTCCATGGTATAGCTCTACCCTCATGCAAATTCTCATACTCCTCTCCCTTAAGCTATGACAGGTATAATTTCTGCTCACCCCCTGTTGGCCAGAACTATGTGACCATGACTAATTGCAGGGAAGCCTGGGAAATGTCATCTTACCATGTGGTCTGGAGGAAAAGGAGAAGTTTGGTGAATACTTAATGGTCACCACCACAGTCTGACACTCTATTTATCAAATACCCAATTGATTTTTTTCTCCCACAGAGAGAACACCCTTCAACCTCTTCCACAAGAGAGACAGACAACCAAAGTCCCACTGTGACCTTGAGCACAGTTCAAAGTCCAGGATCTTTGGACTGATGTAAAGTCCTCCCTATCAGTCCCATTCTTTTAGAATTAAGGCACCTGGCACCCAGTACAGCAGAGACACTGGCTTCAAACTCTATGTGCAGCACTCAGATATCTTTCTTAAGAAGACAGGAATTTCTGAGCAGAGGGGAGAAGCTGGAAAATGGCTTGGAGTCCTGGATATACAGCTGGTAAATCTAAATCATTTATCAACTAACATTCCCATGACCTCAACTATAGCCCCATACTGGTGAGGACTTGGGATGTCAAGACAACATAATCAAACATGAAAATGAAGATGTTGTCAAGTGACTTTGTTGAGGTCACATGGCCAGATAAAACCACCCAGACCCTTGCAGCTCCTCACATATCTCTTTCTTTTAGTTTCCATTGAGCATCTTCACTCATACTCTTCAGTGATCTCCTAAAGACCTAAATTCTCCTTGCTGAGCAGACTAGATACCTCTTTTCCACAGAACACTCCATGACAGATAGCAACAGGCTGCAACCTTCTGTAATGTAAATGTCCATGTGTGAATATGTATGTATGTGTATGTGTTTCATTCCATGCTCCTAATGGGTTGGCACCTAGAGTGGTTGTGTCATCTCTGTGGGACCCTGTCTGCATCTCCCTGTCCTCATAATGCAGTGAGGAGTGGTCCATGCCTTGCTTTTCCCAGCACCTGGGACAGGGCCTAGTTACGTAGGCATTTCATAAAGAAGGGTCAGCAGTATCTCAGAGGGCAAGGAGGGTCCTACCTTTCCAGAAACAGGGGACTAAGACTGTCCTACTCCTATTTCTCCTCCCCATGTGCTATGTGACCTTGAAAAACTCCCTTCCCTTCTCTGAGTGTTGGTTTCTGTTTTGTCTTTTGCTTGCAAAATGAGAAAACTGAACATAATCAATTTGAAAATATCTTGCAAGTAAAATATGCCATGATCCTATAATTAGGTTCAGCTGACCTGTTAAAATTGGGTTGGCTAATTGATTCGCTTTCTTCATAACTTTTGCTGTCTGAGTCTAGAACCCACTTTCCCAGATCTTGTAGGTTTCAATTTCCACCTCTAATTGCATATTCACACTATCCCATGTGGTTTTTTCTGATTACTGTTCCTAATATACTCATGCGCATACAGACACACACACATACTCACACATACTCATAACCTTGTTGTTCTCTCTAGAACTGTTGGCTAGGTTGCCTTATGTTTTTCACAAAACAACCTGAACCTCCATGGAAAAGAAGCAATATTTTATTGAATGTCTATTATATAAACAGACTCGTCACATTTACCCCATTTGATCCTCATAATTTTCAAAGCTAGACCTTATTATTTCCCTTGCTACATGGGAGTATGTGGGGACTTAAAAGGACTAAACTTTTTGTTAGCATCAAATCATAGGTAGAAGTGGGATTCAACCTCAGGTTTAGCTGATTTCATAGCCCTGCCACCTTTGAACAGTTTGTTTATGTTAGAATAGTTTTCGGAGTCTCTCTCTTATTAGGTCAAAGAACACATATGGGCTCAAGAAAAAGTCATCTTCCAGAAACACTTAGGTTACAGTTGTTTCTTGTTCAGTTCAAACCATCCTTTAACCCCATAGGCCCTGCAGCTGCACCGTGCGCCCTGTGAGATTAGACAAAGGAGAGTTAAAATACACTATTCTTCAGGCATGGTGGTAATGGTAAGATCTTTATGAAAACAAATAAGAGGTTACTTTATTAGCCTAATTGCCCCATAGTTGTCTGTTTGCCGGTGCTATGGAAACAGAAGTGGACTGGTGAAGCTTCTTTTATTGGGCACGTTGTCATGGATTTGGTGAGTGACAGAGTATGGCTCATATAAAAATGTTGCCTAGTAATAGGGAGCTTTGCTGTTTTCATTGGGAAGGGAAAAGTGAAACTAGAAAACATTTGATTGAGAACATGAATTAAAGTCCAGACATGAAAATAAATGCTCCTGTTTTGACAAATGCACCTTTTCCACCCACTCTGAACTATTATAGCTGCTATTTGTTTATTTTCCTTTCAGTGTGAGAATTTGTTTATTTTGCTTCAGGGTAAGTAGCAAAAACATTAAACAGATTTCTCTCACTTTGTAGAAAAGCAAACTAAAACCACAAAGAATAATGACTTATTTACAAAATGAATGCCTTACTTAGGCCAATATACTTACACTCTGAGCAAATTTTTATATTTGGAAAGAATGACTCTGACTTCCATATATTTCTTTTTTATAAATGTAATATGTCATTTTCCTTGTGAAAAACAATAAATACCTATTGATATAATTTTAAAAAATAGAAAATGAAGAAAGGCAAAAAAATTATTCATGCTTCTGCCCCATTCATAAATGACTACTCTTAACATTGTGGTTAATTTTTTTTCTATCTTTTTTCCCCTAACATGGGAAGATTTTAAAATATAGTATTTGTATTTGTAATATAGGTATAAATATATAATTTAACACTTTCCATGTTTTTACAGCCTTGGTAAATATTTTTAAAAATAAGAATACTTTCTATTAATTTAGCACTTTCAGCAGTTTTTCAAAATGCAGTTTTGAAACTTTTCATTGAGGCAAGATTTATATACAGAAAAAGTCACCCTATTTAGCATACAGTTCAGTGAGTTTTGACAAATGCATACGTGATAAATGTAACTATCATCACAATCAATAAAGTAGTTCTAACTCCACAAAATTACTTTGTGCCCTTTTGTAATCGAACTTTTCTCTATGCCAGCTCTGGAAACCACTGATCTGTGTTTGGTCCTTGCAGTTCTGCTATTCCAGAATGTCATGGAAAGGAAATAATACAGCATGTAGCTTTCCGAGTCTGGCTGCTTTCACTTACCTTAATGAATTTCATACCCATCCTTGCTGTTGTGCATATTAGGATTCTCTTCTTTTTATTGCTGAACAACCAATGTACGGCTGTGCCACAGTGCGTTTGTCTAATCCTCAGCTGAGGGACATTTGGGTTGTTTCCAGTTTGGGGAGTTTATGAATAAAGCTGCTATAAATAGTCACATACAGGTCTTTGTATGAACATAAGTTTTCATATCTCTTGGGTTGTATGGCAAGTGGACGTTTAACTTTATAAAAAAAAACTGCAAATCTGTTTCCAAAGAGATTGTACCATTTTGCATTCCCGCCTACAAAGTATGGGAGCTCCAGTTGTTCTGCTTCTTGATCAGCACCTGGCGTTGTCAATTTTTTTTTTTCCAGTTTAGTCATTCTAGTAGATGTGTACTGGTATCTCTTTATAGTTTTAATTTGCATTTCCCTAATGACTAATGATGTTGAGTACCTTTTCGGGTAGCACCTTTTTTTTTTTTTTTTTTTTTGAGACAGAGTCTCACTGTGTTGCCCCGGCTAGAGTGCCATGGCATCAGCTTAGCTCACAGCAACCTCAAACTCCTGGGCTCAAGCAATCCTCCTGCCTCAGCCTCTCGAATAGCTGGGACTACAGGCATGCGCCACCATGCCCGGCTAACTTTTTCTATATGTTTTTAGTTGTGTAACTAATTTCTTTCTATTTTTAGTAGAGACGAGGTCTCGCTCTTGCTCAGGCTTGTCTCAAACTCCTGAGCTCCAACGATCCACCTGCCTCGGCCTCCCAGAGTGCTAGGATTATAGGCGTGAACCACCATGCCCAGCCAAATGATTCTTAATAATAATATCCATTGAAGGCTAAATTATTTCTCCTGCTAAAAAAAAGTCAAGTTTAAGCCGTAACTCCTAGTGTTTTAAATGTGACTTTATTTGGAAATAGAGTTTTACAGAGTTAATGAGTTAAGAAAATGATGTTCTGGAGGAAAGTCAGCCCCTAGTCCAGTGTGATTTGTATCCTTATAAGAAGATGACCATATGAAG
>CAUYRT010098955.1:0-63151 GCA_963574885.1 Lepilemur ruficaudatus | reverse complement strand
TTTCTGACTTTTTTTAAATAAGATGATGTGGTTTCTTCTTGGCATTCATCATTTTGGCCATTTTCCCCAAACACTGAAATAGACACCAAAGAGTGACATGAAATTTCATGCCAGTAATTTGCAATGAGTGACTTTTTTTTTCCTTTTTTTTTGAGACAGTCTCACTTTGTTGCCCGGGCACTCCACTCGGGCTGGAGTGCCGTGGCATTAGCCTAGCTCAGTGTAACCTCAAACTCCTGGGCTCAAGCGATTCTCCTGCCTCAGCCTCCCGAGTAGCTGGGACTACAGGCATGTACCACCATGCCCGGCTAATTTTTTCTATATATTTTTAGTTGGCCAATTAATTTCTTTCTATTTATAGTAGAGACGGGGTCTCGCTCTTGCTCAGGCTGGTCTTGAATTTCTGAGCTCAAACGATCCTCCCGCCTCGGCCTCCCAGAGTGCTAGGATTACAGGCGTGAGCCACTGCACCCGGCCCAATGAGTGAATTTTTGATTTTGCATTTTGGTGTTTTATGTAGTGTTGATGGCCAGGTGTTTGAAATTAAGTTAAAATTAGATTTTCTGATTTTTCTGTAGCTTTAGCCATTTTATCACTATGTGGCTAATGGAGAAGTCCCTTTAATAAGATGGACAGATGCCATTTCAGAGATTCCTGAGAATGACAGAATACAAAATTATTTTGCTTGAATTACCTTTTCTTTTCTCTTGTAATCTGCTCTGATTATTTTGGTATCTGGTGAATTTAAAAGTTAATTTCAGCTGGGCACTGTGGTTCATGACTGTAATTCTAGCACTTTGGGAGGACCAGGTGGGAGGATAGAGGCCTCCCTAGTAGCTGGGACTGTAGGTGCACACCACCATGTCTGGCTTATTGTTTTTCCTTTTCAGTATTTTTTTGTACTGAAGCTAAAACAGCTAGGTTAGAAGACAGACTCTTTTGAAGACTTGCATTTGATGAGAAGGAAAGTTGCTGTATCTTAGAACTCTAGAAGAGTCAGGAAGGGGTGGTCAGCAGAGATAATGCACGTAGATGGAGGACTGAGTCACTGAGCTGTTGAAGAACTGTGATTTTCCTGAGAATTGCGTTCAAGGAGTATTTGAGAGGGGAGTGGGAGAAGAGGAAGACTAAGACAGAGGTACAATTAGTAGCTTACGGCAGAATATGATCAATAAAGTACCGTGGTAAAGGCCCAGCATACTTTGAGAGTTCATAGAGAAGAATATTGTTGAGGAATCAGGAGAGATTTTCGGGGAGATGATATTTTTGCTGGGCCCGGATCAATGCATAGGGTTTCAGTTAGTTAGGACCAAAGGTTAGTTAGGACCATGAATGTCAGAACAGGTTTCTGTGGTGGGCCTTATGTGCTAAACTGAATGCAATTGTTGGGTTTTTACCCTATACGGTGTATGTTACACATGGGATAGGAGTTTTTTTAAAGGTCTGAATTCAGTGGGAGTGGAAAGGAGGGCATGAAGACTTCTGAGTTGTCATTAAAGATAGGAAGATGTGGAATGAGTTTTAGAGTAGAAGTCAGAGGTCCTGGTTCTTGTTAAGAGTTCTGGAATCTTAGTGCTGGGGTGACCTAATCTCCCTTTTTTGATGTATGAGTACTTTACTGTATTTCTGCTAGATTGTTGATGTAGTCTCTGGAATACCTGTAGTGACTGGCTAGTCATGAAATAGCTAGCTTTATTTGACACTTGAGCAACTCTGGTTATTCTTGAGTTATACTAATAACTCTACCTTCCTGTGGTTTCCATTCACTATATTCAAGCAGAACTTCCAGCTCACTTTAGTCAGACATTACATCTGTGTTAATGTAGCCTGAGCGTGTTTGCTTTGGCGGCAACTTTATTATACTAGTGAGTCGGTGAACTTTTAAAAAGTAAATATATGTGTATTTTTACCTAAAAGCTGAAGTTTTAGTCAAAGGAGGAAAAGAGAGTGATAACTTATATTAAGTTTTTTTTTAAAGTCATTTTGAAATTTAGGAAATGTAAGCGTGTCGTAGGATGTGAAGCCCAATGTGACTGTTGTGTCTTATTTGTACATGTGTCTTATTTCTTCCTCTATTCTGCTTTCTTCTCAGAGTGCATTATTAAGAGATAAGGGGAAGATAGTGACACTTGCTGTAGATCAATTTCTCATGCTAGCTGGAGTAGGTGTGCTTCAAGAATTAGTCTAGGCAAATAGAGAGGAAACATTTTAAGAAAAAAGACTGAGTAAAAAAGGATGTTGATGAAGATTCACCAGGATTTTAGGTGGGATAGGCAGAGTTGGAGGGTAGGATGAATCTAAACTCAACTCTACTCAGCTCTAACACAGTTACAGCTTACATGGTGAGAGGGAAACTGGGTATGATTGTGTTGGGATCTGGATGAATAAATAGTGTTAATGTTTTTACTTGACAGATACCAGATTTGTTAGTAAGAAAGGCTGTGTCTGTCTATTTAGAGCTAATGTGCCAAAGAAAATTTTACAGCGTACATTCCTGTATGACTGCAGTCTCCCCATTTTCAGGTGTCGTTGGAAGAAATGGGGTTTAATACATGGAATTTCACTTTCTCTAAAAAGGTAGTAGGTAACAATTGCTCTTATCTTTGAAGGTGCTAGAGACTAACAGCCTTCTGAAAATTCTTTTTGTATGTGTATCCTTTAATCTTGTCTGTCTTTGTGGAACTGTGTAGTCTTGGCCGGACATCTCTTCTCAATGTGTAAACGATGAAGCTGAGATCCAGAAAGGTCATCACTTTTTCATGGCCACAGACAGTGAAAACCTTTTTCTCACTTCCGTGTTCTGAATATTTTTTATTTTTTGATTACTTTTTAGAGAAGTGGAAGGCCCCAAATCCAGAAATTACTTAACCTGTAGGTAGGGTACTTTGCTGTGAAGAATAAAAGAATAAAAATGGCACAATTCATTCTTTTTGTAATGGCAGTTTTTTCTGAATATGTAATTTGGCACTTTCCCTTTTTTTTTCCCAACCGTGTACACACTGGTTGCATGTGAATTGAAACTTCAGATTAACAGCTTTCGAAGGCTACCCAGACTGCCTTGTTTGGCGGGTCCCCTGTAATCTATCCCTAGTGCTGCTTTGCTGTCATTCCCTATTTACTGGACTGTTAATCTCCCTGCACTGGGGGCAGAGTTGGCAGTTTGCTCATTTCTTGACAGACTGTAAACTCCTTGAGAGTTAGAGACTGTCATGTTCACCAGGGTGTCCCATTTACCATAGACAGTACCTGATGTCGTGAGATGCTTAACTAATGAAAGATTAGAAAGACATAATGCCAGATGGAGAAAATGATTGTCCTTGAGTACTGGGGTTATAGCTGGTTATTAATCATTATTACTGGTTTAAAAACAGTGAAGTTTAATTCCCAGAAGAAGAGAATACAAAGACATAAGTCACAGTACCAGCCATGATGTGAATGTATCTAAGACCTCACTTGTGCCTTCTGCCTAGCTTTCTGAAATAAAACCACTGCAACCCAGGAATGTAGATTTTGGTCCCCAGAGGAAAAAAGGCAATGTGAGTGGAACGACCAGGCTGTGGTATGCTTAGCCTGAGGCAGCACTGGACCCTTTCGGGAATAAGAAAGAACAAAGGTGCTACTTCCTCCAGTACTGGGGATTAGGGAAATCAGGAAATAGAAAGGGAGATGCACATGTTGGAGTAGTAATTTCCGATTACTACTACTTACAGGTAGCAATTAGAAATTTATTATTTTGCTGTTGTAAGTTATTTTTGGTTTGTTTTTCTTTTGTTTTCTGAGACAGGATCCTGCTGCGTTGCCCAGGCTGCTCTCTGACTCCTGGGTTTAAGGGATCCTCCCAAGTAGCTGGGATTATAGGCACAGGCTTGTAAATTACCTTTTAGTAATCGATGTTGCTTTACTGTAATCCCATTTATATGGCTAAGAAAATTTATTTCGTGATAGTTTACAAAGATGACTTTTTAATACTTGTTTTTGTTGTGTTTGCTTCCTCAGCATTTGACATTGTGCAGCAAAGAAATGGTTATGGAGAAGCCCAGCCCGCTGCTTGTAGGGAGGGAGTTTGTGAGGCAGTATTACACTTTGCTGAATAAAGCGCCGGAGTATTTGCACAGGTAAATGTTAAACAAATTGTTTAGTATTTTTATTTAGTTTGGGGGGGTATGACTACATGTATTTTTCCTTTCCTGTTTCCTTATAACCTGACAGTATCTTTGTAAATGTCTCTAAACCATATTCAATATTTTAACCATCTGATGTCTAAAACCATTGTTTTTGATTGTAAGTCACAGCAAGAAAAACACCTCTCACCATATCCTAGTACATAATGCGTTCATATTTTTATATATACTTTGGTATTTTGTTTTTCATTTAAAAAACTCTTGGGCCTGACCAACTAATGGTTTTCCAGTATGCAGTTTGACATCAACAGTTTAAATCATTTAAGTCTTCCCAAGCAGTGTTGGGGAATGAATTGGGTAAATGATTATATTTGTGAAAATTTGTATTTCTTATAATCTGCAAAATAGTATTGGTAAAACAGCAATAGTAGCCTGGTTTATTAAAATGTCTCGGCAAATGTTGGACATCTGTGAGCTTATTTTTTCCAGAGATTGAAGTGACATTGATTTACATTGTGGGTAGCACTTAGTAATTTGTCATCTGGGTATGTCTTAGCAAGTGAAAGGTAAGTGCAAACTCTTATAAGAATTAGACGTTGTGTGTATTGTAGAACACACCGGCTAAGTGAGTTAAGGATAAAAATTTCACTGCCACTCGATGTGGGGAAGGCTGTTTAAAAGACTTACATTCCTTTTTCTGTGTAATATTTTCTGCCTTATTCCAGAAGACGTTTTTATATTTGCTGTTTGCTAGGGTCTCGTAAGTACTTCCCTTAGTACATTATCTCACGTAACCCTAATGGCAGTCTTACAAAGCAGAGGTGTTTTTATTATCTCACTTTACATGCCGAGCATCCGAGGCTGGTAATTCATCCAGGATCGTGCACTAAATAAGTAAATGAGCTAGCCGCAGCCAATATTCAGGCCTGATTCTGACTAGGGAGCCTCCAACCACTCCACTAGAATGCAGTACATACAAAATACAACCATCGCGTACCCCTCCATAAACCCCACATCGATGGCTGTATGTTTACGTGACAAAGCAAAAATTAAAACAAGGCTGTGCAACATCATGTTAAGTGGCACAAACTTCCATTTTATAGCTAGCTCAGTTAACCAGTCTTTCCCCTAATGAAAATTTAGGTGGTTTATAATTTTTCACTTATTATAAGCAATGCTATAACGAATATCCTCAAATGTGCATTTTGTGTACCTTGCTAGTTATTTTCTTAGAAAAGTTCCTGGAAGAAGTGTTGCATCGAAGGTATGATCATTTCTAAGGCTTTTCGTAAACATTCTTTCTCTTTCTCTCTCCCTCCCCCTTCTTCCCCCCTCCCCCCTCCCCCCACTCCCTCCCTCCTTACTCTAATTGTCCTCTAGAAAAATAATGCCAGTTTACTTGCTTGCCAATAGTACGTGAGAGAAAATAGTATAAATTTAAAAATATAAGTTAATAGTTAAAAGCCATGGACTCTGGAGCCAGATTGGGCTCTGCTCTTAGCTACCCACTTGGTAGGATACATGACCTTAGTGGAGTTATTTAACCTCTTCTGAACTTCAGTTAGTTCATGGAGATAATAGCATTTATTTCACGAGGTTGTTAAGAGGGTTAAATGAATCAATATATGTAATGCACTGAAAACATTGCTTGGCTTAAAGGAAGCTCTTACATGTTTTTTTTTAGGATAGGAGCTGAGTTCTCTATGAAAAAATTAACTTTGTGTCTTTGATAACCTCAGTTTAGAGAGATGATCTAATTGCTTTAGGTAATACCAGAGAAAGACTGATTTATCATGTACTTAGCACAAAAATATTAACAAATTTGATGCTGAAGTAATTTTAGATTTTTGACATGGTCTCTGGATTATCTTAATTACTTTAAATCTAACTAAACTGTTCTCACCTAAACTTTTAGAATTAATAATTATTTGGAGATCTGAATGGAGTGTTAAACTCTGATTCCTAAACAAATCTAGACAACTGAGGTTTTGTATTTGAAAGGAAGAAGCGGATCTGTGTTTAGAATTTACTAAGTAGTCAAGACTGTTTCATCCTTCCACTTACCAAAAGAAGAGATGAGCATTAGGTGAGCATAGGCAGTGACTGTCTGCTTAGTGTGCCAAGTACACTAAGCATTCTGTGTGCATTACTGGCTTAATCTTTACAGCAGCCCTGTGGAGTGGTTACTGCTCTTGATTTATAACCAAGGAAACTGAACTTACAGACCTTAGGTAACTTGCCCAAGATTACACAACTGGTTGGTGACAGAACTGGACCTGGAACCTGGTCTGACTGACATCGGAACTCTCCCGCCTCTTAGGCTTTTTTCCCCATTAATTTTCAATGGTTTTGCAGGTTTTATGGCAGGAATTCTTCCTATGTTCATGGTGGAGTGGATGCTAGTGGAAAGCCCCAGGAAGCTGTTTATGGCCAAAATGTATGTATCAATTTCACACGTTTTAGAAATTGTTTTGTGTTAAGATAGAGATTTTAAAATAGCCTTCATGTGCCTGTGGATTTCTTCAATAAGATCATTCATTGTAACTGGAATTTGTTTCAATAATTGTCAAAGGTGCTTTGAGTTCTTTCTTAAACATCCATTTTTGTGTGGAACATGGTATTACATTAGGATGGATAGAAAGGAGACGATGATTTTGTACATGAAATGGTTGAGATGATGTGTTCAGTTTATACAAATGTGGGCTAGACCCTGTGTTACAGGGATGCACAGGAGGAGCGTGTGCTCCTTATGGTCTGACAAGGAGGGAAGACTTTGTGTTGGATGTGAGACTTCCAAATAAGAAGGAATTGGAAGTAGAAAAAATGGCATCAGTAAATACACAGTGAAGTAAATTTAGGTGTGAGGTCAGGGAGCAGTCAGTACAGTTTGTGAGAACACTTACTATAGAAAAGTGGGAGAAAGCTGTACAAAGCCCAGGTTACCGTGCAATATCAGGGAGCCATTGTGATACCTCGCGTAGAGGGGTGACATGTTGAAAGTTGTTTAGGAGCTTCAGTCTGGCAGTGATGCATAGCATGGATTTGAATCCATAGGATGGGTTCAAATGAGGCAGAAAGCTTAAATAATTACCATCGAAGAGTTCTAGGGAAGTCACTGAGGGTGGGTAATAATACTGTGTAGGTAATGCAGTATCACAAGAGTTTCTGTTTCCTCCCCTTCCCTAATAAAGGATATACACCACAAAGTACTGTCTCTGAACTTCAGTGAATGTCATACTAAAATTCGTCACGTGGATGCTCACGCAACCTTGAGCGATGGCGTAGTCGTCCAGGTCATGGGTTTGCTGTCCAACAGTGGACAGCCAGAGAGGAAGTTTATGCAAACCTTTGTTCTGGCTCCCGAAGTAAGTTTTAATTTCATGTAATTTTATTTATATGATTTAATTTAGCTGCTATTAGTTGGTTGCAGTGTTCAAGAGTTTCTTCTAATAGGTGTAGATTTGCATATTGCTATCTTTGAGAAATTTGTGTTGGATTCTGTTACAATTTGAGGATGTGTGTGGGCCGTGTGCTTTGATGATTTGGAATTCTAAGTTAGAAACTGGTACACGTGTGTAAATGGATGATTAGGATTGCAGAAACAGTACAAGAAGTATATTTGTGTATTTTAAAAAGTGTATTTGTGTATTTTATGTTTTGAAAATGAAATGGAAAAGTTGTGTTCTCTTGTAGCTGTTTCTTGAGTTGTAATATTTTTTGAGTAATTTTTTTTCTTTTTAGTTTATATTAACATAGCATATTCAGCTTTGGAAAATTATATTGAGTTCAGATTGTTTCTCTAGTATTGAAATTTAAAATGTATATGTCACATAATTTGTTTTTTATGTAATACCAAATTCATGGGCATTTATGGACTATTTACATGTTTTTTTCCTATAGGGATCTGTTCCAAATAAGTTTTATGTTCACAATGATATGTTTCGTTATGAAGATGAAGTATTTGGTGATTCTGAACCGGAACTTGATGAAGGTGAGGTTAACTTTGAAGCTAGAAGGGCCCTGTCAGTATTCTTTAAGGACAGTTTAATTTCTATGACTATAAAATTTATAGAAATTTGTCTTTTTATTGTAACTGAGTCCAATTCCCTTTTCTCCCTTTTTTTGGTTATAAAAGAAATAGATGTCCATTGTGTGAAATTACACAAAAATCAGACATAGTCAAAAAAGGTTTCCCTTGGTTTCATCCTTTATAGATAACCAAGTTTGGTGCCTGTTACAGAATTCTCTTGGATTCCGTACTTTACCGACGCTTACTTTCACAAAAATGGAATTGTGTTGGCTCAGTTTACTTTTTTTACTTCTTTGTTCGTGTTCATTTTGTAGTTACACCATAATCATTTGATCTTCCATTGATAAACGTTGGTTTGTTTCATTTATCATTGCTCTATTAATAGATGTGACAGAGGACACTGAATCATGGCTTTAGTATGTTTCCTACCTTTTCCTTTCTTACTAAAAGATCTTTTTACAAGAGTATAATAGATATCAGACTTAATCATGATTGTTCTCTTCAGTTTTTGAGAGAACAGGGAATATTGCAGTTGAATGCCTCTGTAAAAAATTTGTCTTTTTTTTTTTGCTATCATACCACCTCCTTAAACGTATTAAAAATACATGTGTATTAGAAATTATGAGGCCTCTTAAAAGATCCGGTATGTTATGTATTGCCAGAGTCAGAAGATGAGGTAGAAGAAGAACAAGAAGAAAGGCAACCATCTCCTGAACCTGTGCAAGAAAATGCTAACAGCGGTTACTATGAAGCTCACCCTGTGACGTAAGGATAGTGTTTGCAAGGTTGAACTTGATCTGAGCCATGATGCGGCAAGGTGGTTTCTGTACCTAGAATAACTGTTGGAAGTAAATTTTTGATAAAACTACCTATTGTATGTATGAAAGAAATTTGGAAAGAATTGTTTTATTTAAAAGAGTAAGGTTAGAGAATTGCTGCTTGAGAGTATTACTCCTTTCTGCCTTCTGGTTCTTCTTGGACTTTTGCTTCAAAACACTTTATAGATGCAGTACAGGTTATTGGCATATAACTCGTTACGTCCATTACATTAGAGACAAATTGAATTTTATCTTACTTGAACTGATCATATTACTTCTACTGAAAAGTGAACTCAATATTTATTGTAGTAATGGCATAGAGGAGCCTTTGGAAGAGTCCTCTCATGAACCTGAGCCTGAGCCAGAATCTGAAACAAAACCTGAAGAGTTGAAACCACCAGTTGAGGAGAAGAACTTAGAAGAATTAGAGGAGAAGTCTGCTACTCCTCCTCCTGCAGAACCTGTTTCTCTGCCCCAAGAACCACCAAAGGTGAGATCAAAGAAACTCTTTAGACCGATAACATCACACTTTCAAATCTGGTGCCATTAATGAAGCATGACCTTTGTTCTACTGTGTTAACTTTAGTATAGTGATATACTATACTTTCTTATGTATATGAAAGAAGCTGTGGGGTTTTTTGTTATCCTGAGAAAATTTCATTGTTTCCCTCCCTTATGCCCCCTGAGAGTGAAATTTGTAACTTAAGATCAATCCTTTGTATGCAGTATTTAGTAACTTACATGAAGTTATTTGGGTCCATGTGTAAGGCTGTCAGTTGGTCGTTCATTCTGTATTAAACTCTGTAAGCACATACGCACCGGGAGTCGTGCAATTTCCCAACTTACACCAGTTGGTCTGTAATTCAAAGAAGAGATACCTATTGTTTGTGGTTTAAATGGGATCAATTTCCTTACTACACCAATTGAACTATCTTGGAATCATGAGTGACACTCTTAGTGTATCATGTAAGCCTACCTAAGACTTCCTTTATCTTTCTGCAGAGTAGAAGGTTAAAGCATACTTGGGTAGTGAGAGGAGGAGATTCCTCGTTCAATTTGCGAATGTCTGTTAACGTTTCCAGCTAGTCCTCTCTTCTTTCCTGTCCTTCCCCTCTCCCCTTTACACCATCACACACCCTGTCTTACCCCCAAAAGGGAAAGAAATTGGTTCTGTTAGGTTCAGGTTTTTCTAGCATGTTTAGTTGTTAGTGGTTTTGTTTGCCACTTGCTCATCTGCTTAGAGTGTGTAGGAACTTGCGTGTGGTTTTATCTAGTGGTTCAGACAAAACGGTTATAAATAATCTTGCACGATGAGATTTTGAAAGCTGGCACATAGACTGGCATGTGTGTGTGTGCCTTTCTTTTAGGAGTCCTCCAATATAGAGCAATAGTTTAGAAATGAAAAGAAAATATATATTTGGGAATTTCCCTGTAGGAATGTTGGTGGTTTTCCATGATTAGTAGTCTAGGTTTGTTGCATTTCCTGCAGGCTTTCTCCTGGGCTTCAGTGACCAGTAAAAACCTGCCTCCTAGTGGTACTGTTCCCTCCTCTGGAGTTCCACCCCATGTTAGAGCACCAGTCTCACAGGTAACCGATCTGTGAACACATTGGGTTGTATCCTTGTTACATTGCCAATTGCTCATGTTTTTAATTTTTAAAATGAGTCAATCAGAAATTATGGATTGAATATACAAAATTGTATTAAATGTCAGTGCACCCACTTTAAATGCCAGCTCTCCATTCATTATCTACATAGGTAGTATTTGGGGTTTGGGTGTGTGAAATACAGATTAAATTGGTTTTACCAATATATAATATTGTTTACCAATATATAACATTAAAAGGCTTCTTAAAGTAACAAAAAATGTTCCTTTTTAAAAGGCTTTATATTTTATTTAGCAAAAAATATTTTAGGTAAGAAATTTGGAAAGGCACCAAAGTAGTGTGGCGTTATAAAAAAAAACATTGTTTTTTTTTTTTTAAAAAAAACTTTTTTAACGTACACTGCCTAAGCTCTCAGTCTGTAAGTGGTTCACACCATTTAATTGAAGCCTGTACCAACTTATGACTGTAGCGTTCAGCTTAGTTGATCATTCTAGTATTCTGCTTTTTGTCTGTTTGTCATCTTACCCATTTCAGAGCTTTCAGAAATGTGAAAATGAGACACTGGCTACCTAAGATATTTGTTAGATGATACGGTTTAGAGTTAGCCAAATTCTGTTTAAGTTTGTAGGCATATAAAGGGTGTCCAGTTCTTTCTGTTACATTTTATGTTAAATAAACTTCATTCCACTAGAAAGTTTACATTTAAAATGTTAGTGTATGCATCTTCTATGTGCTCTAAAAAGTGAAACTTTGAGGTTTCAAAGCTAGTAATTATTAGCCTTTCTGGTGTTGGTGTGCAGTCTAATCAGCTACATAAAATAGAGTGCGTGGTCCGGTCCCATAATACTTGTTTCGGTCAGGAAGCGATGGGTGGTTTCCTCAGATTATCAACCGGAGTTCTGTCTGAGGTTAGTTTGCCCACTGTTGTTTGTGCTTTTCAACGCATCTGAAGACCTGATGAGTGGCTTGTGACTTTCCTTTTGCAATCTTGATTTCCTGTCAGATTTGGATTTGGAAGCTTGGATTGTTATTTCAGAGAGTTGGCTACGTGCATTGGTTAAAAGTTAAAATAGCTGATGCTTATTGCGCCTTTAATGTGTGCCAGGCGTTGTGGTGAGCACTTCATGTTCATTCTCATTGACTCTTTATAACCACCCTGTCAGAGTGAGTTCTGTTATTTCCGTTTTACAGGTAGGAAAATTGAGGCCTAGAGTAACGCATCTGTGGTCGGAGAGCTATGTAAATAGTAGGACTGGGCTTTCATTTCATGCAGTTGAACACCAGAGTCCGTATGTGACTCATGGAAACCTGCATGTTTTTTAGCACCTTGCTGGAGGGTAATGTATCTGTCTGTGTTTGTATCAAGAATACTAAAGGCATGCCTGAATTACATAAAATGCCAGCCGCTTGCTCAGGAAAATAACCGTTCTTAATGTATCTTAAGTAATTTTTTAAAGTTTTGAGTCTTTTTGAAGATACTTTTCAAGTTGTAGGAAACTAGCTTGTATTTCCTCAGCCTTCCATTTAATAAAACATTTTTAAATGTTTGAAATTTAAACTTTAAAAGAACTTCTGATCTGTTTAGGTTATACTTAGAATGGATTCATGATATTCCCACTTAATCCTTCAATTTCATTTTGTTACTTTGCCGTTTGTTCATTTCCTTACACTGTTAACTGAGATTACTGATAAAAGGGAATTCGATCTACTTTGGGGGTATTAGTAGGCATTAATTTAGAAGTAGGTAAGTTAATTTCTTGGTAAGGTTTTGTCTGGAAGTTGACTAGTTCACCTAAATAGCCTATGTTTAATTGAAAGACTTGTTTATTGGTTGTGGTTATACCTGCTTTTATTGACTTGATTTGATTTTTTTATATATATTCTTACCTTAATTTGTGGAATTTGTCATGTGATCGTGCTTTCTGGTTACATGGAATTAATTATAAGGCCCTAAGTGGTAGTATGTGGTATATTAACCAGTTATCCATACAGAATAACTGTTAGTTTTAATCATGAAAATGGGCCTGAAGAATTGTAAGTACACAGCTGGCTTAGCTAACATACCTTAAATCATTTATTGAAGGGACGTTGTTAGCTTTCTGGTCTCTTATTTTTCTTGCACTGGCATCATGAAATACCTACTTAAAGTCAAGTTGCTAAATCAGTGGTATGAATTATATGTAAGGTGTTGGAAATTACTTAAGTTCATCTGCTTTTAATTTTAATTCCTGTAAGGATAAGGAAGAAACTTTAATTTTCCTACTTGTGGTTACTTTTGGATATATGTTTTGAGAAGAATTTAAATCAGTTAAGGCTGGGAACTCAAGTTCTTTGATAACATTTGGATTGGATGAGTCTAAGGTTTTTCTGAAATTTTTAAATAGAAGGTAAATTTGCTGTTTTTATTAATTGCCAGTAATACACTAGCTTCATTAACCTTTAAACAGAATACATCTATTCTTTAATTCTGTTTTACAATCATACTGAAGTAAGGTGTGCTTTTAGACCCCCTTAATTTAAATTCCTAAATAGCTGCCTTTTTCAGGCATCACATTTTGTGTCTTTAGTGTTAAACTTCAAATACAGATAGCGATGGTTTCAGGACTATCATTTAGATCTCCTTGTCAGACATAGAACATTCACTTGCATGTTTTGGGTCAGAGGAGTGAAAATGTAATTTAATTTTAAATGAGCCAGTAATCACTGAACATCTGTGTCTAACAGCACTGTGCTTTGTTCTTTGGGTGATGTAAAAATGAATAAAGATATGGGCCTAATAGGAATAAATACATGTAAAATTTTAAAAGCTGGAGAAGGTTAAAATTTTTATTTTTAACTAGCAGAATTTTAGAACATGGGACTCAGTTTCATCTTGAGGGGAATGGAACTCTACATGGAGGAACACAGTTTGGGAAGAGGCAGGCAGACCTGGTAAAACTTCCAGTCTAGGACTTACACCTCTTGGTTACAGTAGTTGAAATCATTTGCAATAAACGGTCATTTTTGAAAGAAGCACTTTTGTATCAAATTTGTCCATATAAGTTATAACATCTCAGTTATATAAATGATGAGAGAGTTTGAGCCCCTGCTTAGACTGAGGTCTTCAGAGATGATCACCTTTAAAGACAAGACTGGAATTTCTAGCTTTCTGATTTGGGAATACGTTCTCCATATCCTGCTGGGTGTTTCAGCATCCTTTGGAGGCTTCTTTCTTTTGTCTTTTTTTTGGACCATAATTATTTGGGCAACAGAAGGCCTGAAGAGATTGGAAGTACTGAAAATGCTGTTGTATTCAGGAAAAGGTAATAGCAGATACGGATGTTATTTTGTTTTAAAAATAGTTACTTTAGTTATATGTGTTTAATTCAGCAACTTGCAGACTTCTGGAAGGCATCTCAGAATGTCCTATTACTCCCATGCCAGCCTAGCCCTGACAGTTAAGGAAAATTGTTGTGGCCGATACTTTAAATAAATGCACATCTCTCCCATAAGGGAAAACAGTAAGGAGCTAAAAGAGTTTTTTGGCTACTTGAGATGTTACATACAAGTTCCTGTAGGTTCTTATCATGTTTTTCTTTTTAACATGCATTTAAACTTTAAGGTAGCATTTTTAGGTGCTGCAGTAAGCTAAATTATATATTTTGAACTATTAAAATAATTGATTTTAAGATGATGAGGTGTAGGATATTTTACTGAGCACTGTTACATTTGAAGGGGCAGCAAACTAGATACTTAGAAATTATGTGTCATGTAATCTTGTCTAAGATAAAGATAGCTTTTAATTTTGTTTATGTATTTACATGGAGTGGCTCATCTTGCATTTTTGTGGTTTTTGTAGCAATAACCTTTTATGCTATTTATTGTTGATACAGCTTGAATTGCTTGAATGAAAAAATGTGATTATAAAAAGCAGCTTATTGTGAGTTATACAGCCTTGAGTGGGAAGACGAAACCTACCCTACAGTCCTAGATTGGTACAGAATATCTTTATAAAAATTCCTTTTTCACATACATAGGAAACTATGGTAAAAACATTCTAAACTTGAAATTACTAAAATACCTGCTAGTGACTTGTTGCTGGTTACTTTAATTGGTTTTTTCTCCTGTAGTATTTTTTTTTTATAATGTGTTTTTTCCTTTTATTTTAGCCAAGAGTTGAAGCTAAAGCAGAAGTTCAGTCTCAGCCACCTCGTGTGCGTGAACAGCGGCCTAGAGAACGACCTGGTTTCCCTCCTCGAGGACCAAGACCAGGTGAGTCAGCCCCTTCGTGATCTTTTAGCATTTAGCTCTACTTGTGAGGTCAGAAAAGACAGCTTTAAAAAAAGCAGCGTGTTTTATACACAGATTCTTGTGGTATCAAGTTGCTTAAAGATGTAACCTGCTGAAACACTGTCTGGGGCAGAACAACCAACTTCTAGGGGAGGATTGCTTGACAACCCATGGAGACGTGTATTTTGAAGGCTTAAAAAACTTTTGAGACAAGGTTTATTTGATTATTGTCACTGGTTTCAAGAACTGAATTCTTAAAGAATTCTGAAAGACGGTGCTGCCAGCAACCTCACCTGCTCCCTTACTGAGTTCAAGACCGAGCTGCCAATGACCTCACCTACTCTCTTACTTAGCACTCTTACCTCTTCACAGATAAACACTAAGCACACCCTGATTCTCCTGAGTTTGATTGTCTTAGGTATTAAATAAGTTGCTGTGATTTTTGGCTTGTTTACGTTGTTAGCTATTATATGTGCTGCCTGTGTTTGAATTATATAAGAATGTTTAGATTGCTTTTGGGAGAAGGTAGAAGGTAGTCTATGTAAAGTTTACAGTGTTATTCCCCACAAAATAAAATCATGTGTTACTAAACCAGAAGTCCTAGCTTAGCCACTGGTTGATTTTATGAATCAAATGAGAATGAGATCCTTGATTGAGATCCTTAATTCTGAATGTCTTTTATGCTATTGAATGAGATCCTTAATTCTGAATGTCTTTTATGCTATTCAGCTATTAGACAGATTTTTCTTGTGTGATGCCTATTTACCTTAGTGTTCCTTGTGTTTTTGTGTGTGTGTGTGTGTGTGTGTGTGTGATAGTATCCTAATATGTGTGAAAGAGTACATAAATGAGATTATTGCTATTCAAATTTACTGATTTGGCTATAATGTCAAACAACCAAAGATTAATTTGTGACTGTCAGAAGACTAAGCAGATATTTAGTAGAAAACCTCACTATCTTGAAGTCTGCTTGGCTCCTGGCTGGTGGCAAGTTTGGTTAAAGAGGGATGCCTGTATTATTAGTGTTTGACTTTCATGTGATCGTACTAGCAGATGTAGGAGAAGGGATTTTAGCGACCTGGTTAATACTCTCACTTTACAGGTCAGTGTCATAGTGTTTTCTAACGTAGTGTGACAACAGGCACTTCTGTCCCTGTTTAAGGAGCTCACCTGGTCTTCCTAAACTAAAACAGAAATATCAGTATTGAGTGATTTTTTTTTTTTAACATTCATTGCTTTGAACTGGTTTTTATGTAATATTGTAAACTTTAACATCTGCTGTATTCCTGTCCTCAGGCAGAGGAGATATGGAACAGAATGACTCTGACAACCGTCGGATAATTCGCTATCCGGACAGTCATCAACTTTTTGTTGGTAACTTGCCACATGATATTGATGAAAACGAACTGAAAGAATTCTTCATGAGTAAGTGGCTTATTTTGCTTTTAAATTAAGCAGGAGGCATATACTTTTCATAACATAACCAAGTTTTAAAAAAATGTTTCTCTCTTTACACTTGTGTCCAGCTACTAATCTCACCTTAACTGATCAGAAAGCAATAGATTATTATCAGATGTTTCTCAGTGACTGCTTAGTGTTGACTTGACCTGGTTCAGTAGAGCTTGGGGAAAACAGTGGGATGAATCAGTCTTCAGTTCAGAGATAGGACTCATTTGGCAAATGAGTCCATATATTAGTTTAAGACAAAATATGTTGTCTAAAGCTATGCAGTTAACTTTGCTTATGGAAGGACTAACAGAGGAGGTGGAAAGGTAACAGGACAGGCAGCCAGGCTAGCTCTTGGTGTCTTAGGTGGTTGCCTGTATGAATGAGTGTACCTTAGGTATCACAGGGTGTAGCAGCTTGCAACTTCTATTTTTGAAACAGATCAAGGAGATTAAGGTTATCATTCTGAACAGTTAAAGCCATCAGAGTATTCTGTTAAAATACTTAACCCTTGGTGTAATGTGTATTTTCACAGGTTTTGGAAACGTTGTGGAACTTCGCATCAATACCAAGGGTGTTGGGGGAAAGCTTCCAAATTTTGGTTTTGTGGTTTTTGATGACTCTGAACCAGTTCAGAGAATCTTAATTGCAAAAGTAAGTGATTTAAAGGGCGTAATTCAAGAATTTATTATTTCTGTTGTATATAATATTGGTGCATTTAAGAGCCATAGAAAATTTTATTTTTAATGGTAAAGCTAAAAATAGTTCATTATGAAATGGTATTTATGCAAAGAATAAAAATTTGTTAGTAATTTTAAAGTGTGGATCCTTTTAAATTCCGTAATTTGCTCTGTTGAAGGTTGGAAAGATTGCATAGTAAGAATTTCATGGAAGTTTTATTTCTTACATTTTCTAACTTATCTGTGCAGGTTAATATTTCTGTTGTCTAACCTGCCTATATAAATATTTTTCTCCTCTTTTAAAGCCAATTATGTTTCGAGGGGAAGTGCGTTTAAATGTGGAAGAGAAAAAAACAAGAGCTGCAAGAGAGCGAGAAACCAGAGGTGGTGGTGATGACCGCAGGGATATTAGGCGCAGCGATCGAGGTCCGGGTGGCCCACGGGGAGTGGTGGGTGGTGGCATGATGCGTGATCGCGATGGAAGAGGCCCTCCTCCCAGAGGCGGCATGGCGCAGAAACTTGGCTCTGGGAGAGGCGCCGGGCAGATGGAAGGCCGCTTCACCGGACAGCGTCGCTGAAGCCCCACTGTCGGCAGAGTCCTGGCAGTGGTACATTGTTCATCGTGTTTGCATTCTTGTTAATTTTTTTTGGCTTTGGAATGTGACACAGCCTTTTGATCATTTCTTTGATGTGAAAAGCATCTTTGGTTATCAGTTAAATTGAGGTGGACGTTGTTTCCCCAGTTTCACAACAGGATTCACACTGTTAACTTATAAATCTAGACTTGGATAATTAAGGACTGAGAAATGACCATATCTTAAACTATCTACAACAAAACGAACTTACCAAGGACATGCCCACTGAATTCAGGTCCTTTGAGTCAAAAAAAAAAAAAAAAATCTTCTGCTGCACATTTTGTTTAAGTGTTACTATTTCTGCCTGTGAGCGTTGGAAACACGAATAGTGCAATTTGTGCAATTGGAGGATCTTGCCTTTTTTCTTGGCTCCCCCCAAAAATACAAACCAACAGAAACTTGTTACGCACTCATCAGAATGCACTGACGGGGTACTCTGAACTCATTAACATTGACATCTGCAACAGGAGGCAACAGGGGAAAACGTCTTCCGTCCTCTTTTCCAGTAGAGAATAGTTTGTGAAAGGAGGGGGCGTTTTATCTGCTCGCTGTGACCAGCGTGTGCACACACAACCCTTAACGAGACTACAAGTATATTCCAGAAGGAAATCATTTAGTTACGAACTAAATAACAAAAATCAGAACTTCAAATGCTGTGGTCTTGAATATCAGACCAGATTTAGTAGCTCCCTATCTAAGATTTTTCTACCTGCCCCTCTTCAGTACAGGGATGGCTGGCTGCTCAACACACTCCTCCTCCCCTCTTCCCTTTCTTTAAGCTGTGTACAGTGAAAATTGTCTTTACTGTATTTTTGTTCTCTAGTAATGTAATAAGCATGATGGTGCCTTCTATTAATACATCATTCCAGTCTTGCTGGTAATTTTGTACAGTATAGTGTATGGATTGCTGTGCTGCAAAGCCAAACAGCTGCAGAATGTTGAAGAATCATTGAAGTGTATAAAAATTGCAGTATCTTTAAAATCAGTAAAATGGTCTAGCATATTGTTTATCTTGTTCTTCAGTTAACAACTTTGTGTTCTTTGTGGGAGGGAGGGAGTCTTGTGTGTTTGGGAGGGAGAGGGAAGGAGGAAGTCAGTTGTTTGAGTAAGTCTCTAGTTGGCTTTTCTCCTGGCTTGAATGTGAGCCTTGACAGGTATCACTTCAGTGCTTGGAAAAGTCAATCAACTTGATGTACATTTTTAGTGACATTTTAAAAGCAGTCAGATTCCATAAATGGCAAGTAAACCTGGAGTGAGGATACTGCAATTTTCAGAGAAAAGAACAGCAGCTCTTAAGTGTTTGCATTTTCTATTTGGGGGGCAGGGAACTGTCATTCATTTTGCACAATTCTTGAACTGATGTCAGCACCCTAGTGGCTCCTGAATTTAAGTCTGGGACGACTTCTTTTATTTTTACATGAATCTTTAAACAGTTCTGTGAGCAAAGTTTGTAGCTGCTGGATTATTGTCTGTCTTTATAGCAAGTTCCAGTAAACCGCAAGGATGGCAAAACTTATCCAATTTTATGCTTGGAGCAATCAGTACGTGCCAGTTTCTGATGTTTCAGGCAAGAAGTGGGGTAAACAAGTGTGACCACTTAAAGCTGCTTGTTAGCATGGAAGACTTCTCCATTCTATCTTAGTAAAAACAAAGAAAATATGCACTTGACATAGTAGCAAATTGGTTCTGAATTATGCAGCGGTCTGCTGTTTAGTAAGCTAGCACATGATATGCACATTTTGTTTTTCACGTATTGGGCAATATAAGTAAAATTAAATCTTTCTTCCCCCCCCATGAATGAGGTCTTCCGTGTTTGAGGAAAAGTCTTGCACTATTGCATATATTTGGGGGACACAGATTTTCATAGTTTCCATTTTAGGGGGGCTCAAGGATTTTTGTTTGTTTGTTTCAAACAGTTTTATACTTTCTGATGTATAGTACTTGAAATTCTTACCAGAAAATTACTTTGGAGTTTTGAAGCCTTTATTCAGACTACTTTTAAATAAGTGGTTGTTTTTATTGTCAGTTTTATTTTCCCCAAGTGTATTTTTTCTGTGTTCTATTTCTTTGTTTCCCTTTTTATATATATGTATAAAATTCTTATATATATATATATATATATATAATTTCCAATCCAGGATATTGCCCTGCCACCCATGAGAACTGTTCTGGCACTAAAAGTAATGACGAATGTTAAGTGTCATAGAGAAGTAGAGCAAAGAGCCATTCAGCTTCAGTCTTTACATACCATGAATAAAACGTCAAAACATCACATGGAGAAGTTTACATGGTGATTGTTCACCTGCAGTACTGTGGACTTTCAACTTTTTGTCCCCTTTTCAGTGAAACAGAGTAAAAATATTAATCTATCATTACTGTCATTTGCTGGTTTTATTTTATTTTGATGGTAATATTCTATCCTTGTGACACTGTTGCAACCAAATTGGCTTTTACCATCTTGGCTTTAGTGAAGACAATGGATTACCATCTTTATTGCTGTCATGTGTTAAGCATTATATGCTAGTAGAATCTAGTTTAATTGTTTCAGGTGGGAAGTATTCTTTGAGTTTCCATTTTGAATGTGTTTGGACTAAACAAATAATAAACTACTGTTGTCTGCAGCATTTATCTATGTCCCTAATTTAATCTGTAGTTCTTACGTTCCCAAATATTTTCTCCCAGTTGCATTTCATACAGCCTAAGTGGAAATAAGAAATTATTCTAAAACCAGCTGCTTATTGTACAGTTTTATGTATAAAATAAAACATTTAGTAACACCGAACATTGTTAGAGATCTGTCCCAGTTCGATTAGGCAGCTGGTACACAAGTTGAATGTTAGAACAGAATAATAAGCAGTAAGGACACTGAAAATGATCTAAAGCAAACTACTAAACATTTTTTAATAAACCATCTTGGGTTTTCTAAAGGATTTCTACCTTGCATCTCAGAGGGAAATGAGAGAAAGGGAGGGATGATAAGATTGTGGTTATCTGAAGTTATGGACATGGCCCAAGTTCAGAAATTAGAATAAATGTATCAATCTCTACAAGAATATTAGAGAAATAATCAGTCATATTTAGCCATACTTCTGATAAGAAAAATGAGGTCCTAAGGGATATGTAATTTCAGAACTTGAAACTGTTCCTTCCTTTAAAGGGAATGATACAAATTTTTCTTGATAATATATTCACAAGGCTTTAAGATTCCTAAAGCAATCTTCACAAATTTGTACAGGAGAAAGCCAGAACAATCGTTACTTAAATAATCTCAAGGAAGTAAGACTTAAAATTTTTGTAAGTTTATATTAAACTTTTAGTTCTGGCCGGGTGCGGTGGCCCACGCCTGTCATTTTAGCACTCTGGGAGGCCGAGGCGGGGGATTGCTCAAGCTCAGGAGTTCAAAACCAGCCTGAGCAAGAGCGAGACCCCATCTCTACTAAAAATAGAAATTAATTGGACAACTAAAAATGTATAGAAAACATTAGCCGGGCATGGTGGCACATGCCTGTAGTCCCAGCTACGCGGGAGGCCGAGGCAGGAGGATCGCTTGAGCCCAGGAGTTTGAGGTTGCTGTGAGCCAGGCTGACACCACGGCACTCACTTTAGCCTGGGCGACAGAGTGAGACTCTGTCTCAAAAACAAATAAATAAAACTCACAGATTTCTAGCCTTCTGTGAATGGCCAAATTAGCTGATCGTTGTCTTTGCCAGTTTTGATAAAGCTGGCTACCCCCTCGAAATGCTTTTATTTTTGTGACATTAGTATTCTTTTAGCTGCCATTTTCTGTTGTCACTCCACGCCTTCTCGATCCCTTCTGTCCCTAGTCTGTCATATTCCCCGCAGACTTTGCCTGGGTGGTTTTATTTAGGCCGTGCACCACCTCGCTTTAATACATTATCCATTAAGTGAATTCCACATAGTGTGGTCAAGAGCAGGACTTTGGGAACAGCCTGGGCTTGAGTGGCAGCTCCCGCTCTCGAGGGTTAGCCTTTCTCTCTCTGCCCGTTCACTCGTTTGTAAAATGAGTTTGACTGTGAGGGTTCAGTAGGTTAATATTTAAAGCGCCGGGAACAATGCAGGAGGCATCCTCGGTAAGTAAGTGCTCGCTGTTACCGATGTTGAGTCCTCCGAATTCGC
The DNA here is from genome assembly GCA_963574885.1 of Lepilemur ruficaudatus. Lineage (NCBI taxonomy): Eukaryota > Metazoa > Chordata > Mammalia > Primates > Lepilemuridae > Lepilemur > Lepilemur ruficaudatus. Next base: position 41,409 of record CAUYRT010098955.1, on the reverse strand, counting down.
ACTGTCTACCTACATGTTGCGAACGTGTCTTCTTTCATCCTTTTAGCCACACCCCCTTTGAAGCGCTAGATAACTCAAAATGGGGAAGTCTGAAACAGTATTTCCCCCAGAACGTGTGCGTACCTGACTCTATGGTAATCTATAGAGGCCTTTTCTGATCTGTTTGGTCAGCCTGCAGGTGTTCGGTGTCACATCTGCTCTGCTCAGTGTATTTGCCTCCCCCTTCCTTCGTTATGCGTTTTCCCGGCTACACGACGACCCGTTCGTGTCGTTCTGATTTAACGTCCCCGGCTCGTTCCGTTCATTCCTTAACCACGTGCGTTCAGCTGCAAAGTGCCAGGCTCTGTTGCAGGTGCTGTTGATGATGATGCTGCGTTAAATAAGGTTCCCTGCTCCTAAGTTACAAAGGACCGGGGGTCCTCTGGGGAGAAGTGAGTCGGGTGCAGATTCTAGAAGGTGGTTCAGGGGCAGCGGGGTCTTTTCTCCTGGACAGTTTTGACGCATGGGTAGGTGTGGCGGGAAGTCACGGGCGACAAGGTTTCTACTTTGAAACGTGTCTGGCTACAGAGGGAACAAACAGGAGTTCAGTGATGAATCTGGAGTAAACCAGGTAAGAGGATGTAACGTTTCGGTGAAGAGCTATGATAACAGAATGGCAGAAATCCAAAGAATTCGACGGATTTGAAGATGAAGGTAAGACGGCCAGGTAGAGAGTGGTATAGAAGAAGAGCCTCACTGGCGTAATGGGAGAAGTCAAACAGCGCGTGCGTGATAGGAGGGAAAGGCGCGTCCCCTCCCCGCCCCCCCGCTCGGGGCCGCGCAGGCGCGTGGTGGCGACGCAGGCCCCCCCCACCGGGCGCGTCAGCGAGCGCAACCCGCGCCGAGTCCTCGGTGAAGGGCGCTGCTGGTTGGCGCTCAGCCAATCAGGGCTCCCGACGACAGGGCTCGGCCAATGAGAACAAGGGAGGCCCGGCGCGTTCGGGGGTTGGGCCCGGGCGGCGAGGACCCGCCCCCCTGTTGCGGCTCGGCGGCGGCCAACGCCTTCGCCTCAGGCTGGCGGGAGCCGTGCGGGCTCACGGACGCGAGAGGGGGGCGCCGGGCCGAGCGGGGAGGCGGCGCCCCGTCACGCCCGCTGAATCCCTCCACAGGCCTCGGCCTCGGCGGGTGCCCGCCGCGGACGCGTCTCTCCCTCTCTCTCTCTCTGGAGACTTCGCGGCCCTGGTTGCGGACGGCGGGAGGTGGTTGCCTTGACGACGGCATGCGGCCCGCGGTCCTCCTGCGCGCGAGCCTGCGGCGGGCCGAGGTCGCGCAGCCCGGACCCGCGCCGGGACCCGCGGGGGAAGCCGCGGCGTGGTAGTCGGCGTCCCGGAGGCCCGGGGGCGACATGCGTGACGCCTCGAAGTCGCTTCCAAGTTGAAAAAAAAAAAAAGAAACACCTCAGGGTCTTCCCGTGCGCGGAAGGGTTTTGGAGACACAGTGAGTATCACGCTTTACAACGCTCCTGTTACCTGTCATCTGTAGGAAATTTCAACGTTTTTAAGCGAAATGAAAAAATCAGCCTTGTGCCAGTATTTCGTCTGAATTGTGGGTACCAGAACCGTCTGCGTGCACGGCGGATGTCCCCAAATGCCACGTTGCCACCGGGCCGGGTTGCCTTGTAGTTTGTGATGTCCTTCCAGAGCAGGAGGCGTGAAAAGTTGTAGTTTGTGACTGTTTCGGGGGAAAAAGGGAGGCTTCACTGTAGGCCCGGCTGCCTAGAAGGTGTTCGTGGACAGGCAAGGCAGTGCCGCTTGCAGAAAAGCAGGTGTACCCCTCACCAAAAAAAAAAAAAAAACCCCAAACAACAACAAAAAAAACGAAAGCAGGTGTGTTGGGCGGGGCGTGTCCGCAGGTGCGCTGGGTGGGGAGAGAAAGCCCGAGGTGTCCACTTTTGCATGGTGTTAGCTTGCGGCGCGCTCCGGGACGCCCGAGACACGCTTCGGGCGCGTTTTATTTTGTCCACTGTGCGTTTTCAAATGTGGACGATGCCCATTGCGAGATGTTTTCAAACGATCCAGGTTATCATACGTTCCAGCTGTTTCTGTCATTGGCGTGATAAACCTGATATTCTTTTAATGGAAGGGGAAACGTTAAGGAAAGGAGGGATGGAATTACACTGAGAATTTTTTTTTTTTGGAATACATTTTATTAAAAAATAGCCAAGAGAAGTTAAAATGTCAAATGTATGGAAAATTAGCGTCTGAGACGCTGCTGTATATACAGTTTGTAGTGGAATCTACCATCGGAACTGGTAGTAAAATAATGAAATAATTTGAACTGGTATCGATTCGTATTGTTTTCATCACTACCCACCCCCAAGATCAATCTTCTGGTTCTTTATGTATATCCACGTTAAAAAATACGTATATAATAAAATCTCAAGTGCCAAAAATGCATTGCACGCATTGGAAGATCATGCTTTGCTAGAACAAAGAGGATGTTTGTCTTTGCCATCCCTGTACCAATAGTGAAGGAAGAAAAACATGACACTTCACAATCTGGGTAAGTTAATTTTAGATTGCCATAAGTACGCAATATGATAGGTAAGAGTTTTTTTCCCCCAAAGTTTAATGAATGAGTTTTTTTGTATTGTCAGGTTTAAAAAAATTAACTATGAATCATCATTTGGATATATAGTTGTTAAAAGACTTTGTTTTTTTCTCCCAACACCTTTGGATCCACACTGGGATTTAGAGCAGTATTTTTCATTCTTGGCTTCTGGAGTTTAATTTCAAAATCAGATTTTTAAAATAAAAGTTACTTTGTAGTTGTCATTTAGTAGCTTTAATATATCATAGCAATCAAACCTTAGGAATTAAAATCTATCTGTATTTGGACCAAAATATTTTTTCTAAACCAAAACATGTGGAATGATTGCTGGACCTTCATCAGTCATCAGTAAAACAGGAAAGACTGTATTAGGATCGCCTTTATTCAGAAAATGTTGTATAATGGGATGTAAAAAAATTCTAAACACAAAATTTGAATTATACTCATAGTGAGTAATCACTAACAGGATTTTTAAAATACCTTTACTATATTTGGTAGTACTAGTATTTCATTGGAAAGACCTGCTTATATACTGATGTCATTGCTCTTATTGTGTATGTTCAGTATAGTAATTAGTACTGTAAGAAAAGTAAAGAGAAATATTTTATCAAAGGTTCTTATTGTTAATTTGGTAAGTGATCATTTTGTGATTATATAATTTTCCCAGTTGAATAGAAAGTGAATAATATTTCCAACTTGAAGTTGTCAATCTTTCAAACCTGGTGTGGAAAAAAAAAATTGATCTTCATTAAAACGAAGTTCAGTTGTGCCTTTTCCACGTTTGGGTAAAAAGGAATTGTAGTTGTTAGGTATGATAGTTAAATTAAATCGCTTTATTGGTATTAAGAATATACTGAATTTCATTAACATGGCATTTAGTAATTTAAAATTAATGGCTTCAGTTTCATTTGCCTTTCATTTGTTGATAATAAAATATGTGTGAATATTTTGAAAAATATAGATTAGGTGTGGAAACACTAAGAAATTGTGAGTTAACACAGGATAGCCACGAACACAGTGACTGATGCGGAAAACAATCAGGGAAGAATTATGAATACTTTGCTAGCAGGGTGGAGGAAATTATTAATAATATACTCAACATTGTTAACTCTGTGTTTTGATTTCCACAGCAAAAAAAGTTCCTGCTGGTTTTAAATTAAAATGGAAAAATATGAGAACCTCGGACTGGTTGGAGAAGGAAGCTATGGAATGGTGATGAAGTGTAGGAATAAAGATAGTGGAAGAATTGTGGCCATCAAGAAGTTCTTAGAAAGTGATGATGACAAAATGGTTAAAAAAATTGCAATGCGAGAAATCAAGTTACTAAAGGTAAGTAAATGCATATATTGGATTAAAAGTGAGTTGTTTCTTGGCGTCAAAATTGAGTCACAGTTTTAGAAAAATATTACTGTATTTTTATATTTGTTTCATTTTCATAAGAAGGTTTTTTTTTTTTGTTGTTCTACCTTATTTGTTTATTTTGAGACAGAGTCTCACTCTGTCACCCGGGCTAGAGTGCTGTGGCGTCAGCTTAGCTCACAGCAACCTCCAACTCCTGGGCTCAAGCCTCCCGATCCTCCTGCCTCAGCCTCCCGAGTATCTGGGACTACAGGCATGTGCCACCATGTCTGGCTAATGTTTTCTATGTATTTTTAGTTGTCCAGCTAATTTCTTTCTATTTTTGGTAGAGACAGGGGTCTTCTTTTGCTCAGGCTGGTCTCGAACTCCTGAGCTCAAACGATCCACCTGCCTCGGCCTCCCAGAGTGCTAGGATTACAGGCGTGAGCCACGCATCTGGCCGTTTCTTACATTTTTCTTAATCCTTGAGTTGTTTAAAAGTATATTTCTTAATTTCCAAACATGTAGAAAGGTTTTTCTCCCCTGGTTATTTATTTGCAACACACATGCCCTGTAATCTGAGTATATACTATATAAGAATTTATTCCTTTGAAATTTTTTGATATTTGTTTCTTTCCGGTTCAGAATGTAGTCAACTAAAAAAAAATTTCTTGTGTACTTGAAAAGTATACTATGTGTGTCTATTAGTTTATGTTTGTTAATTGTGTTGTTCAAATCTTCTAAATTCTTACTGATTTTTTTATATCCTTGTTTTATCCAGTATTGAGAAGACATCTTCCTGTTGATTCAAATCTTTTATCATCAGAAATAACTTTTTATTATAGTAATATTTTGTCTTAAAGTCTGTTTTGCCTGAAACTAATGATGCTACACCAGTTTAATTTTGGTTAGTGTTGCCATAGTATATATAACACCATATAGTTACATTTTGCTTATTATCCTGTTTGATAGTTTTTGCCTTCTAATTGGAACATTTAGTCCATTTACATGCAATGTAATATCTGATATATTTTTGAAATCTACCACCTTACTGTGTGCTGTTTATCTTGCCAGTTCTGTATTTCATTTCTTTTGTTACTTTGATTACATTTATCATTCCTTTTTTCTCCAATAATTTAGAAATTATACATTGTGTTTCTATCTTTTAACGGTTACCCTAGAGATTTGTTGAAGTCTAACATTATCGAATACTTTTATCCTTCGTCCAGTCAATGCAAAACCCTTGTAATGCTTTGTCTCTGGTTATTCTTTTCCGTCTCATATGCTAACATTGTTACACATTAACCTTTATATATTTTTTAAATGCCACAAGGCATGATTATTGTTCAGTGTTCATTTAGGTTCATATTTACCACTTTCTTTGTTTTTCTTTCTTTTCTGCATCTCAGACCATTTGTCTGGGATTGTTACCGAGCAAGAGTGCTCACTGCTCAGTGTACACAGAAGTCAGTACTATGACTCTAGGTTTTTGAGAAAAGAAAAGCTTTTATTGTGAGTCAACCAACAAGGAGGCAGGAGTCTAGCTCAAGTCTTTCTCTTTATCCCGGCCTTACGGCAGTGTTTTTGTTAGAAAAGGTTTAGGTGGTGGATTCTGGGATTAGCAGGTGATTGGTCTTTCAACTGTAATTTAAAAATCAGAATATACTTTTATAATTTACCTTGTTTATGCATTTTATTTTTATGTTTTTTCTTTTATTTTAAATTGTGACTAATTGCTAATAATTTGGTCATGTAAAAACTATTTTGCATTTTTTTATAATAGCAACTGAGGCATGAAAATTTGGTGAATCTGTTGGAAGTGTGTAAGAAGAAAAAACGATGGTATCTAGTCTTTGAATTTGTTGACCACACAGTTCTTGATGACTTGGAACTCTTTCCAAATGGCCTAGACTACAGAGTCGTTCAGAAGTACTTGTTTCAGATTATTAATGGAATTGGATTCTGTCACAGTCACAACGTAAGTGTTAGGTTTACATAATTATTTTGCTAAGCAATGACTGTCTTGATACCAGTCACTTAGTTCAGTGAGACACTTGTTTAAAGTTTGAACCAATATGAAATAAAATAATTGAAATGAACCATGATGCTGCTCTGATGCTGCCAGTTTTCACGTGTCATAATGCATGTGTTTTTCACCCCCGACAGTTTATTGTGAAAGTTTTAGGCCATGGTGAAAAGTTGAAAAGCATGTACAATAAACACCCATATACCCACTAACGAGATTCTATGCTTATTATGATAACATTTTGCTATATTTGCTTTATCACATATTTATTCACCCATTAATTTATCTGTTAGTCTTATATTTATGTATGCATTCGAAAGTAAGTTTCAGACATCAGTATACTTCAACACTAAATACTTCATCTATGTATATCATTATCTAGAGTTAAATATTTGCTTTTTTTTTTTTTTTTTGAGACAGAGTCTCACTCTGTTGCCCGGACTAGAGTGAGTGCCGTGGCATCAGCCTAGCTCACAGCAACCTCAAACTCTTGGGCTCAAGCGATCCTCCTGCCTCAGCCTCCCGAGTAGCTGGGACTATAGGCATGCACCACCACGCCTGGCTAATTTTTTTTTATATATTTTTAGTTGCCCAGTTAATTTCTTTCTATTTTTAGTGGAGACGGGGTCTCGTTCTTGCTCAGGCTGGTCTTGAACTCCTGAGCTCAAACAATCCTCCCACCTCAGCCTTCCAGAGAGCTAGGATGACAGGCGTGAGCCACCGCGCCTGGCCCAACATCTTTAAATACCGCGCTGGTCATGTCACCTCCATGGATTCCTAGGGTCTCATGCAAGCTCTCATCCCAAGTAGCCACAGCCTGCTTCCCAGGCTGGTGGCAGAGGCATCCCTTCTCCTCCTCACACAACCTCTATGCTAGAAAAAAACATTGCCCCGTGGTCTTTTGATCTATTCCGATCTCCTCTCTTGCTCTCTTCATCACATTCACTTGGATTGCCCTTCCGGTTTCTACGTTTATCCAGGTCATATTTAGTGTTAGAAACCTGTCTTAGAGCCTACTTCTTACACAAAAATTTTCCTTGACCACCCCTAGCTTTAATGACAGCTTTACTCTCGTAGTCTTGAGAGCATTCATTAACCAAACAGTTGATTTGGTAATTAATAATATATATTTTATCTAATGTCTTTTATTGTGTAAATAGAATTTCAAGCATAAATGCCCTTTCTTGCCCAACTAGGTCCTGGGTTCTTTAAAACCAGGAACAAATTTTATTTCCTTATAGGGACAAAAAACAGTGGCCTGCCCATGGCAGGTGCCCCCGCAAAATAACTAATTTTGTTTAACACCTGTCGTGCTCTGCTTTTTCTAGATCATACACAGAGACATAAAGCCAGAGAATATATTGGTCTCCCAGTCCGGTGTTGTCAAGTTATGTGATTTTGGATTTGCCCGAACACTGGCGGCTCCTGGGGAGGTGTATACCGATTATGTGGCCACCCGATGGTACAGAGCTCCAGAGCTGTTGGTTGGTGATGTCAAGTATGGCAAGTAAGACGTTAGTAATGGGAGGGGGCAGATTTTTAACTCTCTTTTCTTGATGAAATGGAATGTGTCTATGATAACATAAATGGGCCCTCTAACACTGAAAGGAAGGTTTGAGTTTAGAGAACGTTACAAAGTAATTTGTAGTCATTTTTGGTGCTTCTCCTTTAAACATTCTTGTGAAACCAGTTGGACTGGGTGTATTTATTTTAAAGGTGGGAAAATTACGTTGAATAAATGGTCTGTTTTATATGGTGGGTGGGAAATAGATATATTTTATCTTATTTTTATTTTCTCTTGTAAAGAGAGGTTAACATTGGTTGGATAAGTCTGACACTGTTGGAATGAGGCAAGGTGGAGGAGTCAAGGGTGGGGGCAAAAATATAATTCAGTGAAACATTTATAAAACATCAATCATATTCATAAGTGAAGTCTTCAAAAAAGAAAAGATTCTAACACTTACTGCTTTTGGCAGACATCTTTAAAATGTTTTCTACGATTTCTCTGTTTCAGAGTGCATTAAACATCATTTACTATTTTCTTTATTACTTTGAGTTCCCATTTTACTAACATGATATAATTTTTGTGCCATTTTATAATTGAGCAATGACCCTACACAGTTTCAAGGTAGTTGTGTCTGTACTAACGAGGCATATACGTTCTTCTTTGTGACTGATGTTTAAGGTAGTTTTAAAATTTCCTCCTGTCAGCTTTCAGTTCTCCTCGTTACTGTGTTTGTTCTGAACAACAATTGTGACTGTATTTGTTCTGAACAACGATTGTGACTGTGTTTGTTCTGAACAACCACTTCCTTTCTCTGGCATGCTTTTTTCAGTGTACCATGCCATAGCATAGACTGATCAACCTTGTCAGAATTACATGTAAACAAAGAATGCATAGTCTCTGAGTGAAGCCTGAGAGTCTTATTTCCAGGATAAAGTACACATAATAACTGTTACGGCTTTTCTGAAGGCTTTTCCTTTTTATGTCACATGATTGAAGTTTCTGGAAATCTCACTTATGTAAAATTGGGAGTTAGACCTTTAAATTTATAGGGAAATGTCATTTTATGGGTAATTTAAAAGGTTTAGTACAGATCAAATATCCCTTGTCCAAAATGCTTGGGACCAGAAGTGTTGGGGATTTTGGAATTTTTCAGATTTTGAATATTCGCATTATACTGGTTGAGCATCCCAAATCCAAAAATGTGAGCATTCCAAATCCAAAAGTTTGAGCTTCATGTCAGCGCTCAAAAAGTTTTGTTTCAGATTTCAGATTTTCAGATTTGGGACGCTCAGTCTGTACTGTGCTACTGTTCTCAATATCAAGACTACCAAATAGTAACATGCAGAACAGATCCAGTCACAGTGAACACGCTACGACGCCAGACTGTACAACGCATTGTTTTCTTTCAGGGCTGTTGATGTGTGGGCCATTGGTTGTTTGGTAACCGAAATGCTCATGGGGGAACCCCTGTTTCCTGGAGATTCTGACATTGATCAGCTGTATCATATTATGATGTGTTTAGGTAAGATTATACATCAGCGTTTTAAATTTTAGAGTTTTTTCCCTGTGTGTTTGTGATTTTTTAAGCTGTTGGTGTATTAAAGATGATATATAGGAGCAAATAGGAAAACTTCATCTTCATCTATTTATGTATCTGTCTATATATGTATATAATTTTTCTGTCCCGGTCTGGCTTTGGTCTGTCTGGACACAGGTTCTTAATCACACACACGTCCCCCTCCCCCTCAGCAGAGAAGAAAAGGGCAGAGGTTGTGCGTTTCTCTGCACTTGTACATTCAGTTAATTACATGTAGAGAGGATGCAATAATCATGTGTTATTTTGGGGTCAGTGAGCCTTTGGCGTAATATGACTACTACCCTAATTCTCACATTCAAGATGAGAGGCACAGAGACTTCCAAGGTAGTTTGATCTCTCCTCAGATTTGACTTTTGTTGTTATTGCTTTGGACATAATTTCAAAGTTAGAGTATCAAAGTCTTACATTTATTGAAGTATCAACTTCATGTTTGAAGAGAGAACTTGGAAGATGGAAATCATGGGGAAAACACTTGGGGATAATTTAATTATTTGAAGTTTCCAGGTTAGAAATTCAGTAAACAATATAATGGCAGAATTTTCGTTTGTATTTTATATTAAGTTAGGTATTTAAGTTGATAAAGAAGATAACGAGCTCAAATATGACCTTAGATATAGGCACAAAATCAGTTGACCAAAAATAAAATTCTTGAAAGGCGGAACTGATTTATCCAGATTGGATTTTGCTGATGTAACTGTTAATAGTATCACTGCTTTGGTCGGCACTTTGCACTTTATTATCGGAAATGAAGTGCTGGGACTTACGTCTGGGAAGGTATGAAATGCTCTTCACCTGTCCTTTCCCTGTGCTCCCTCAGGTTAACTCTGTTTACAGTGGCATGTCGACTTTTTATTTTTCTGTTTTTTTGGCTCCAGTGATGAATTTTACTAAATTGATGACAAATCATAAGAATTTTACAAAAACTCTTTCAAAATACAGAAAAGGAAACATTTTTGTCTCGTTTTATAAGACTAGAATTACACTGATAATCCAGACCTGAGGAAAGCATCACAAGAAAGGAAAACTAACTTTAAATGCAAATGTATTAACAAAACGTTAGCAATCATATTTATAAATATATATTTAAAGGACCGCGCATGATCAGCTGGGCTTTATCTCAGGAATGAAAAGTTTATGTAATGTTTCAAGATCAATTCAAATCACTGTACTAGACTACAAAACAAAAAACACGTGATCATCTTAGTACATACAGACAAAAACTTAGCAAATAGCGTATCAACTTTTTAATGAGTGTGTTGAGATGGCGATGCTAAGTCTTGTCAGGGCCACGGTAAAGGCTGCCGCGTGCTGTCACGAGCGCACTGTGTATGGTGGATTTCGCGTGCCGACAAAGCCCTGAGCTCCACAAACCGTGCTCCACCGTCCCCTCTGCTGGGCACCGCCTGTCCCTCCACCGCTTCTTCCGTGTTCCGTGATGACAGAGGCGTGTGCTGCGTTCACTTTTAGGTAACCTCATTCCGAGACATCAGGAGCTGTTCTATAAAAACCCTGTGTTTGCTGGAGTGAGATTGCCTGAGATCAAGGAAACAGAGCCTCTCGAAAGACGCTATCCCAAGCTCTCTGATGTGGCGATAGATCTGGCAAAGGTAATCCCAGGTTTTCTGTACACTTTCTGACGGGAGTTTGTGCACTATGGAGACTTGGTTTATCTCTTTTCTTGTCTAGTTGATCTTTTAGGTCAACAGTTTCTTCTAATGATTTTTTGTTGTTTAGAAAGAATTTAAGTAATTTGGTGGGGATGACTTCAGAGCAAAGGCTTGAAAATTTTACCTGTTCTAAAACTCATCAAGAAACCGTTTAGTGTTATCCAGCACGTTTTAAGTGTGAAAACATCATCTAAAACACACAAGAACCGTATAAAGACATTGCATGTGTTTAATGTTTGACATTTAGACGCAAGCCTCGTGTAAGTGGGAAAGAGAAGGAAGTAAGATAAGAAAATAAGAAGAAAGGTGGAGAAGTGGGAAGATGTTACCGTGTCGGTGGGGCATACGGTCATGACCTGTATGGCATTGGCAGAGGGGCTTTGGCTTAGCCACTGGGTTTGCCGAAACTACTTTATAAATAACCAGTACATTTGTTTTGTATGTGAGGAAAATATTGGGGAGATTCTCACTGGATCAAGTTGTCTCTGAAAGTTGACCTTTTGGAATTCCTAGCTCAAAAAGTTCTCATTTATCAGCTGGATGTGGTGGTATGTGCCTGTAGTCCCAGCTACTCGGGAGGCTGAGGCAGAAGGATCGCTTGAAGCCAGGAATTTGAGGCTGTAGTGCACTGTAATTGTACCTATGAATAATCACTGCACTCCAGCCTGGGCAACATAGTGAGATCCCATCACTTGGAAAAAAAAAGTTCTCATTAATTAGGATTGTCCAGGGTATTGATAAAATAAGTACCTCTAAAACACCAGGATCGTATGACATTTACCCAAGGTGTTTTTTTTTTTTGTTTTTTTAATTCTTTAACTCATTTTTTAAAAAAGTGTAGTAAACTTATAACTAATTATAACAAGTGGTTAGGATAATATATTTCCAGTTTTCTGCATAATCTTCTAATAGATATGAATATTTTTCATTGAGACCAGCTTTATGATCTGTCTGTAAAGACATTTAAAGGGAATAAGGTAGAAGTATTTTCCGACTTGTATTCCTTAAGTAGATCATATAATTTCTTAAACATTTTATTGTAGAAAATTTCAAATGTAGAAAAGTAGAAAGGATAGCAGTGTAATGAGCCCTCCTCATCCAGTTTCCAGAACTATCAACGTTTTGATAATCTTTTGGTTATCTTTTCAACCTTTTGATAATATATCCACACTCCCTTCAGCTTTTCTTTGAGTACCTTGAAGCAAATCCTAGACATTTATTATTTCACTTATAAATAGTAATTATTCATAGAGCTTTCTTATTTATTTAAAGCTACTAATTGAGTCCTTTCTATTTTTGCTGGCATTGAGGAGTTTCAATGAATCAGAAAAAGACCTTGAATTTAAAATAAAATCATCTGTGTAAAGCATCGCGCACAGTAATAAGCACAGAGTAGGTCCTTTCCCTTCCAGTCTGTAGTAGCTTTAAGTTTTAAAACATTCCCAATAATTCCTTAATATCATAAAATATCTAATCAGTCTACAAAGTTTCATTGATTTTCATATAATTTCTTTTTATAGTTTGAATTAGGATCCAAATCAAGTCTATGGATTGCAATTGGTTGATATGCCTTTTAAAACTATTTATTTATTATTATTTCAGGATGTTATGACATTTTGGTTGCATTTTATGTCTTTGCCTCACCCAGGCAAAGATTAGAGGCAGGCCCTTCCCCTCTGCAATGCTCCCCATGTCCGTTAGTTGTGAGTTTCCCCCCCGCCATCCCCTAGTGCCTGGAGAATGTTACTACCCTGGGAGCACCATAGTGTTGATCAGTCAGTGCCAATTTGATGGTGATTTTAAAACAATTTATAAGCTCCTTTTCATCTCTCTTTTTTTTAAATCTTTGCGATTTATTTGTTGAAGAAACTAGGTTGTTGTCCCTTAGAATTTTCCACATAATGGAGTATACGTGTTCTTCCCTGTCCCGTATTTCTTATAAACTCATAATAGAGCTAGAGCTTGATCAGAATCAGGTTGATTTTTTGATGATAGCACTTCATAGGAGGTTTGTATGTTTCCATCTAGAGACAGTGAATGTCTGGTGGACTTTGTTCTTTGATATTAGCAACCGTTGATGGTCATTGTCTAGATTTGTGCTTTAGTCTTTATCCTTGATTATAGATGTTTTATTGGCTATAAAGAAGAATTTGTGATTTTTTCTATATTTATAAATTTAAGTGTAGGCAGTTTTTCTTTGATATGAACTGTTCATGTTCTTGAATTTCAGAAATGCTTACATACTGACCCAGACAAAAGGCCCTTCTGTGCTGAGCTCCTACACCACGACTTTTTTCAGATGGATGGATTTGCCGAGAGGTATAACACTGACCCATGTTTTTCATGTCATGACAACCTAGGGTTAAAGAAAAGCTCTCACTACAATAACAAACCGTACTTGTGCTGTTTCTGTTCCCACCTGCTTTGCAAGTTCACAAACATCTGCCACTGTACTTCCATCTGCCCTCAGCAGTAATTCAGTTCCTGGGGGTGGGCTCCTGCATTTACTACACTAGTGCTCTTAGTTTTCATGACGCGGTCAGTTCGCTTTTCCTTCTGTCTCACTGTGGTGACATCTGCCATTCAGGTCATTGATTTCTGTGTTGCTCCCAACTGTGTGGTGCCATCGCCTTGGGTGCTGATGCAGTGGTGAAGGTGCCGTCTCCTGTTGCTGCCTAGCACACCACACCGAGTCCTGTGGCGCTGCTGGCGCTGCTGGCACTGCTGACGTGCTGGAGACCGCGGTGTGCCGGACCCGTGGGTGCCGGAGCTGCCAGCATCAGTGCAGCTGGCAGAACAAAAAGCAGTGGGATGAGGGGCAGTGGCACACGACTTAATAAAAGGTGGCGCGATTCTCGTCTGTGCTTCTGCACTCGACTTGTTGGGATATGTTGTTTTGGCTGAAGTTTGTGAAAAAACCTCTGGCCTCACACTCAGATATGTAGCTGGAAAACAAAATAATACTTTAATAGCCTTTTTAGGTAAATTGTGGGTATTCTTCTTTGATTCTATACCAAAACTCTGATGCTATACCAAAACCTGACAGTGGTAGTTTTCTAAAGGTTGCGTCGTGAAATCTGAAACCTAATCAATGACATTTCCTTCTTCTGTTACATTAAAATCAGTTTGTCTGTCTTGCTTCTTAAACGGACCTTTTACCCATGCATGCTTTTGTAGCATCACGCTTTAGGCTTTTGGAAAATACTGATTTGCTGAGTTATGCAGATCTTAAAAATGACATATTTCATTATACGGTGTCAAAAAGTTACATTCTGTCTCATCAGAAAAGTCTGTAAGTACTGGGAGGTCATCTGACTGCTAAGGTCATCCTTTAACAGAATTCTAGCTCTCACACAAAAGTTTGAATTTTATCATTCACATAAATATTACCAATTGTTTTCCCTGAAGTGACAAGCTTACTCTGTGTATTTGTTAATGAAAATGTCTGCCAAATACTCCAAGTCTGAATGACCACAATTTTTCTGTCAGGCTTTCTTTCCAGTAAATGTTGTTCCATGAAAAAAGTGGCTGTTCAGTTGGTTTCTTGGTCACACAGGTGCTTTTCTTGAGACGAACATTGTGCTTCGGTCTGTAGCAGATGCTTCATGCATGTTCCCGTTGTGTCCCACAGAACACGAAGAGACATCTGTTCATGGGTTTAGCTTTAATAAAGTTAATGCATAAAAAAGTACTTCACCAGGGATATTCTCAAGTGAAACTGCCTTTTTTTTTTTACTGAAAATCCGTGGCTATGAAAGAAACAATGACTGCCTGTACCTTTTAATGCCACTGCTTCAATCTTGGTAAGGTGCGAACAGTGTTATCCACCACTACTTCTGCACCATCAGTGCAGTTGGTGAAAAAGACGTCTTCATATGGAAGTGAAAATGGCTTCGACCTTGTAAACCTCCTGAAAGGCCTTGGGGATCCCCAAATATCTACAGACCACCCTTTCAGAACTGATGATCTAGGCCACAGTTTTTCTCATTTTCAATGACATAGTCTAACACTCAATTTTTAAAAAATGAATATCTTGGAAGTAAAACTTTTTCCTAGGTTTATCTGTTTCATACAATTTTATTGACAAATGTATTTTTATGTAGGTTTTCTCAGGAGCTACAGTTAAAAGTACAGAAAGATGCCAGAAATATTTTTTTATCTAAGAAATCCCAAAACCGAAGGAAGGAAAAGGAAAAAGATGATTCCTTAGGTGAAGAAAGAAGAACACTTGTAGTTCAGGTAAATTTTCATGTTTAAATTTTAAATTCAATGTACTTCTTTTTTTTTGATAAGAAAATGAAGATTTTAAGTAGAGTTTACTGAGTGGTGAACAAGTTAACTTTTAGCTTAGGTGTGAAAACGTGTCTTCTCGGGAGATATTACCTGTTTAACAACTTAACACATCACATGTGAGTGCCTGTTGTGTACCACACTGTGCGACAGTGCGTTTTAGGAAGTCACACTCATCCAGGAACACCCAGACGTGTGTGTGCGTGTGTACACACAGAGACATACGGTACAAACACCACCCCACGCTTTTCTCGCTTAAATGATACGAGTGAAAAATACTGTTTTTAAAATTTTATATAAATTAGAGCTTTTCAAAATTGAGATTTGGATATTTAGTTTATGTTTGCTTTTCCTGGTAGATTTTCCAGGAGCTCTTCTTGATAAGGTAATTCAAATTCACCACCAACCCACTCCAATCACGTGAGCCAAGAGCAGAAAAAGTTCTCTCTGTGTGTGAGAGTTGGTGTAATTGCATTTTTATTCTTTTGTGATTTTCCCAGTAACTGTTTGAGTAAGAATCTGGGTTTAATTTTAATCCCATAGGTAGAATAATGAAAATGGGAAGGCTGGGTATGGTGGCTCGCACCTGTATTCGCAGCATTTTGGGAGGTACAGTTGAGAGAATCATTTGAGGCCAGGGTTCATGACCAGCCTGAGCAACACAGCGAGACCCCATCTCTACAAAAAGTGGAAAGAACTAGCCAGCGTGGTGGTGCTTACCTGTACTCTTAGCTGCTTGGGAGGCTGAGGAGCCCAGGAGTCTGAGGCTGCAGTGAGCTATGATAAGGCCACTGCACTCTAACCTGGCAGACAGTAATATCCTGTCTCAAAAAGTGGGGGGGGCGGGGGGCACAAAAAGGTAATACCTGTGAAATTCACTAGTTGACAAGTACTTACTTATAGGAAGAGGTGATTTTTTATTCTTAGGTCACTAACCTTATTAAATATTTTTATTGATGGTCAGGATACTAATGCTGATCCTAAAATTAAGGATTATAAAGTATTTAAAACAAAAGGACCAAAAATTGATGGACAAAAAGTTGAAAAAGGCAGTAGAACTTCAAATGCCAGCTGTCTCCATGACAGTGGGGCAAGCTACGTCAAAACAGTGCCTTCGACAAGCCTCAGAGACTGCAGCAATGCCAGCGTGGACCACACCAGGACTCCAGGCACGGCGATTCCCCCACTCACGCACAACCTCTCCACGGCTGTTCCCGGTGTTAACTCTGGAGTGGGGACTGTACCAGCAGTTCAGAGTTACAGGTATGAATTAAAAAAATAAGACCCAAAGGTTGTTTAAGGTTGTATCTGCAGATGGCAAATGTTTGTCAATTCATGTACCTTGTTTTACTCTCAGAATTCTAGATGCTGTTCTTGTCAGGTAGCTGTTTCAAAAGACTTTTTGGCTGTGTGATAAAAATTGTTAACATTTATCAAGAAAATTCACCTCTAAAAAAGAAGGGTTATATTGTTTAAAGTGAAGAGAAGCTACAGCTATGTAGTCTTATAAAGTGAAATGAGGTTGTCATAATAAAAGAGATAATTGGTTTTGGACGTCTCTGCTGCATGGTGTGGCAGTGAGCATTTAGTGGCACAAAGAAGCTCCTTTTGGGAATTTTGCTGAAAAGAAGGTAATTTATTTGGTAGAGGTTGGAGCTGGTGGGAGGCATGAGGGCAGTGATAAAGGATAGAATGCTCACCACATTTATGTGCATTGTGTATCTGAGAACAGGCATTAAATTCTGATTAAGTCACATGTCACTTGGTACTGTGTCATTTGGTTTTGTGCTTGAAAAAAATAGTTATTACTGGTTCTAACTTACAGAATTCTCTTTGTTACAGAATGGATGAGAAAACTAAGAAGTATTGTATTCCGTTTGTTAAACAGAATAAACATTCCCCATCAGGCGTTTGTAATATTAACGTGAACACAGCAGTAAGTAAACTGTTCTCAGTGATAAAAAAACAAGTACTGTTTGGTTCTAGACTTTTATTAATATTAAATGTGGTAGTGAAGAACTGAGAATTTTATCTGGAGACGTAAGATGCATGTATCATCCCAGGCTACCATAGTCATAAATGTGAAATTCTGAAAAGTAAGTAAGTTTTATGTCTGAAAATTTACATACGTTATACATACTTTGCAATGACATCTGTGTTTTTTTTTTTAGTAACATAGTAAATTTTCTTAGCCTGATGCTTGCTGATCAGTTCTTTTAGAGTAGATGAGAAGATAAAATCGTCTTACGATATCACCACACCAGGATTTTTGGCGAAAGTATTTCGTCTATTTATTTAGCAAGTATTTGTTGACCCTCCATTATGTGTGAGGCACTGGAGATGAAAAAGTCAATTTTTCGCTTCAAGTACTTCATAGTCTAGTAGAGGATCCACAGATCAAAACTCAGTATCCGATCATAATAGTAAAAGCGTGTGGAAGGTTCAGAGATAGCACAGGAAGGGGTACCGTTATTCTCAGCACGGCCTCCGGAAGGTTAAGTCAAACCGTTGTCGTTCTTACGTTCATTCGGCCTCCCGAGGCCGAAGTCCACGCAGGACCTGTACGTTCCTTCATGGTTCACTGCCTCCACCCCATCGCACCTCCAGCTGCTCTTGTTCTTGACCAGTCTGTTTCAGCCACGCTGATTTCCGTGTTACTCTTGGAACATGCTTAGACCTACGCCCACCTTTCAGCCTTTTGTACTTGCTGTTCCCTTTGCTTTAGAACATTCTTCCCTCGTGTGACCCAGTGGATTTGCGTTTTCTCTTCTTTAGCTCACAGGAAACCTTTCTGTTAGGTCAGCCCTAAAATTGTAAACTCAGTTTCTGTCCCGTTACTCGCTATGGCTTCTCCTTGGTTTTTTTTCCCATTGCACCTGACCTCCTCTATATATTCTTATCTGTATGTTGTCTGCCCCCCACGCACACATTAGAACGTAAGCTTCCGAGGCAGGGCTTTGTGCTTTGCTTGTTTTCCCCACCACTCTGCTCCAGCGCCTACGGCAGCGTCCAGCACACTGAAGCTGCTTAGGAGATATGGTAAATGAATAAATGCTTTTCACTAGAAAGGGACATACAGGCACGCTTCCAAAAGAGTTTTTTTCCCCGACAAATTTCTCTTCTTTAACTTTTTGATTATCCTCAGCCAGCCTTTTCATCTCTCATGATTTGGACATTGAATTTATTGTTCTTTTAATTATTCTTAGTTTATAATTTCTGTGGCTATAGTGCTTTCCTTTTTGGTACGCCCTACAGATTTCTTTGTGGATGTTTGTGTTTTAAAATCTGGTGTGCTTTGCAAATTACTTCAGTTAGCAAGGCTTTCCAAAATAGCTGGTTCAATACCATTTTGCTGGAATTGATATCAGCTTGCTTTCAGCAATCGCATAATCCATGCTGGCTGATCATTTTGGATCCTATTTCTATTTATTCTTCTTTGGAAAAAGTAATCAAGAAAGGAGGTAAAGATTAGTGGGGACAAGACCCACCGGAGTCTTTCATTGATGAAAATGAACAGAGGCAGAGCTAAGCCTGGACTTTCTTCAACTTCTAGGCTGGAGACCAGTACTTCTCTCTGGTGCTTTATGCCCCAGTTTTGAGATGTGAATGTATTATTATAAACATATGTGTTTCATTTGTCACTCTTTGAATGTATAAATCTGATAGTTTGAGCTCGTCTTTACATTTTATTTTTTGTAATTACAGATGGTTTTTTGAACTAATTATTTATTTTATAGCTGATTCGAACCGAGGGCCTTTAGCACTGGTTCTGTTAAGAGTATGCAGAAACATCCAGAATAAAGAATCTCAAAAGCTCAAGGCATCCAAGGACCTCAGTGGCTTAATGTTGTCATTAGACATGTGTTTTATGTGTATTATGCAATATATATGTGTTTGTATGTATTTCATCATACATATGTGGGGTTTTTTTGTTTTTTTTTTTAGCAAATCACATAAATATGTGGGTGTTTTTTGTTTAGTACTTAGTAATAGTACTAAGAAAGATTAGGAAAATAATTGAAGTTATAATTCTTTAATAAACTGTCTACCTAGAAAGATATTATTATGTGCATAATATTATTCTGTGATATTATTATTATTATGTGCTGACTCTGAGGAGCAAGACAAGGACAAATGCTGAAAAATGAGTAACAAAATTATATGGGAAAATTAAAACACAAGCTGGGAGAAGATACGATATGTATGTAAAGATAAACTGTTTAAAATTAACGTAGACAACAGCAACTATCTGCTCAGAAGCCGAGGAAGTGTTGCAAGGCCCGTCCTTGCCGGCCTGAAGGACCAGGGCGTTGACACTCACTTTTTCACCTTTACTCCTTGCCAAGACTTACGCTGATGATTGGCAGGAAGAGAAGGAGAAATTCACAGCAGTCAAGTTATCCACTTGTTAGTAATTTCAGTAAATTTAATGAGGAAGAGGTTTGAAATAATTGGATGAAATCGTTTTCTGTGCTATTAGTGTCCTTTAATTGTTTTATTATTCTCTATACTTTGAATTTTACGAGTTTTAGGGCATGAACACAGGAACTACAGAAGAGGGAAAGCCTTGCTAACTTTGAAGCTCATTCATTTGTGTTAATCATTCTGATGATACTAGGTCTCTAGTGAAATGAGTCTCCTTCAGGCAAGTAAGAAAAGAAGGGAATATTCCAAGACAGATATCCGTTTGCCCGAACTAAACTATAATCATCTCCCCGAACTAAGAGCCTTGGAAGGCATAGGTATGTTTATGATGCTTTTACTTTTTATAGCTTTTTTTTGTTCATCTGTCTACTTGTTTTTATAGCCCTTCTGTTTAAAATATATGTTAAATAAACCAACAAAATATTGAAAATAAAAATTCATACTGGCTTTACATATTTAAGTATGCAAATGATGTAAACAGCTGGTTCAGTACCATTTTGATATCAGCCATTGCATAATCCATGCTGGCTGATCATTTTAGATCCTAGTTCTATTTATTCTTGTTTGGAAGAAGTAATCAAGAAAGGAGGGAAAGGTTAGTAGGGACAAGACCTATCGGAGTTTGTCCTTAATGAAAATTAATGCAGGTAGAGCTAAGTTCAGAGACTTTCTTCAACTTGTAGGTTGAGATAGATCTCTCTCTCTGATGTTTACATATGTATAATAGCTACGTACATACTTACATACCTGTAACTAGTACGTACTGAGGGGTAGACATAGGATATGAAAAGCTAATAAAATGTCCAATACTTATACTGTGTTTGTGTTTATTTTCCTCTAGCTCGAAATCCCAGGCTAGTAAAGAAAGAGAACAAAATTCTTTCAGAATCTCGAATTCCTTCTCTGGCTGCTATTGACTTGCACACCCCGAGCATTGCATTACATCAGGTACAGAAATGCCTTTGTAGGCTGGGCGGAACCCGGGTCTCTCTCTTATTTACTATTATGATATTTTGGGGACAGTTTGCCCTTAAGAACTGGGTGGATTTATTGGTGGGATCTATAAAATTTTGCTTGCTAAATTTTGTTTTATGGCTCATTGCACTTAGTACCTTTATTATATATGTGTTTATATAAACATTTCCTAACTGTGGTCATCCATTTTTTAACAGGTTAAAAATTCTGTGTGTGTGTGTGTGCACACATTATACCTGTTATATAATTTATACACATTCATAGCTACACATTCATGAAACCAATATACATAAGTAGTCTCCCCGTTAGGGGCATGTCCTAGAAGCATTTGGAAACAATAAATATGTTTTGGGGTACACCAACTAAAGCTGTTTGGTTAGAATCAATTGATGGGGCATCAGGTTGGCTACTTACTCTCAAATGGTTTGGGGAAAATTAAGTTCTTTGTACTGTTCCGCAGTGTTTTTTGTAAGTTTCAGTCTGCTTCAAAACTTAAAGGCGTATCCCAAAAGAAAAAAATTGCAATCTCCAGGCCATACCCCAAGAAAGTTGTCAGGATCTTTAGACAGCAGTTTTTAAATCTCCCCAGGTAATTCCACTCTGCCACCGAGATTAAGAACCACTGCCCTACTCTGTCACCAAGTCATGTTGATCCCGTCCCTAAATGATTCTTGACCTTCCCACCGTCCACTCCACGCTACCCTAGTTCTGTGGTGGATCCAGTAATTACACTGATTCTCACCAGTGTTAGTTGGTGTGCCCGCAACATGGGAAAAAAGTTGTCTGTCACTTTCCCCCAGCTGTTCACCATTTCTGTCGTGCTCCTTTTTAACCCCCAAGAGTCCAGTCTTCCTCTGGTGTTTTTTCCTTCGGCATGAAAAACTTGCTTAAGTATCTGTTGCAGAGCAGGTCTGATGGTGACAAATTCTCTTAGTTTTACTTTATTTGAGAATGACTTTGTCTTAATTCTTGAAACATATTTTCACTGGATATAGAATTTGGGTTGATAGGTTTTTGTCCTTTTGGATTTATGTCGTGCCTCTGTCTGCTGATCTCTGTGATTTCTGGTGGGAAAGTCTCAGGCATTTGAACTGTTGTTCCCCGGCATGTAATGTTTCATTTTTCTCTAGCTGCTTTCAAAATTTAATCTATTATGTTTTGTTTTCATTAGCTTGAATACGTGTCTGGGCATAGTTTTCTTTGAGTTCGTCCTGTTTGGGGTTTGCCAAGCTTCTTGAACCTGTAAACTTACAATTTTTACCAAATTTGGGGAGTTTTAGTCATTCTTCAAATACTTTTTTCTGCCACAATCTATTTTTCCTGTCCCTCTGAGATTCTAATGACACATGTGTTAGACATTTTGGTATTTTCTCACAGGTTTCTGAGACTTTGTTTACTTTTTAAAAATCTTTTTCTTTCTATTCTTCAGATTGGGCAATTTCTTTTCTTTTCTTTCTTTCTTTTTTTTTTTTTTTTGAGACATGGTCTCTCTTTGTCACCCAGGCTGGCTGGAGTGCAGTAGTATGACCAGCTCACTGTAGCCTTGAATGTTTTGGGCACAAGCGATCCTCCTGCCTCAGCCTCCTGAGTAGGTAGGACTACAGACATGCGCCACCATACTTGGCTAAGAGTTTCTATTGATCTATATTCAAGTTCTCTGACTTTTTACTTTATCATCCCCATTCTGCTATTAAGCACATCCAGTGAGAGTTTTTAAAATTTCAGATACTGTATTTTTGAGTCCTAAAATATCCATTTGGTTCTTTGCTTCTATTTTTTTGCTAAGAATTCCTGTCTTTAGCTGGGAACAGTGGCTCATGCCTGTAATCTCAGTGCTTTGGGAGGCTAAGGTGGGAGGATCACTTGAGGCCAGGAGTTCAAGACCAGCCTGGTCAACATGGTGAGACCCCTGTCTCTACAAAATAATAATAATAAAAAATTAGCCAGGCATGGTGGTATGTGCCTTTGGTCTCAGCTACTTGAGAAGCTAAGGCAGGAGGGTTGCCTGAGCCCAGGAGTTGGAGGCTGCAGTGAGCTATGATTGCATCACTACACTGTAGCCTGGGTGACAGAGTGAGACTCTGTCTTTAAAAAAAGAAAGAAAATGAAAGAAAGAAAGAATTCCTGTCCCTTCATTCATTCAAGTATGTTTTCCTTTATTTCATGTAGCACAGTTATAATGGCTGCTTTAAGGTCTTTGTATGATGGTTCCAACAGGTTTTTATTTTTGTATTTTTGTAGCAAGTAGAAGAGATGGGTTGTAGTGGGCTTACATTGCCATGGCAGATCGGAAGTAGCTTTTAATATGTGTAAACTAAGAGATCAAAGAATAATATCCTTTACTTCATTCTTTTCCATGTAAGCAATTTGAGCTATGAATAGTTAATTCCAAACATCTGATATTTGAACAACTACAATCGGAATGTTTGAGAAGTGTAACTTTTGCAACACTGAGGACTTACGGTGCTTTATTATTAATTTATAGGCATCAGGAGCTCCCCTGTCAGACGATTCGGAGCCCGATTTGCCTCGAATGGAACACCAGCACTGAAGATCATTTTGGTTCTGATCTGGGTGGGTCTGACGTCCCGTATTTAAAGTGTGCAGCCTTTCGTGGGAAACATTTGTGGCTTGCTGAAGTCCATATTTTTCAGCTGAAATACCCTCTGCTGATTGATTCCCTGACAACTCCCGACAGAGAAAGACTTGTGCCACTCAGAAAACTAGAAGTAGTGTTTGTCTCTGGGATGAAATCCCTTTTCATAGAGCTTACATCTCTTAAACTAGTCTCTGGTGTCTTATTGGATATACTATGTGAATTTAGGATGACAAGTGCTCAAGAAAGATACACACTTGTTTTCCTTATCAGTCATTTGTCCTGTGGGCTTACAAAGCAAGATAGATAAATGATTATGGTCACGCTTCACTCAACATTCTGAGAAATGCATCCAGAGGCAGTTTCATCATTGTGCAGACATCATAGTTACTGACACAAAGCTACATGGTCCAGCCTGCTACACACCCAGGCTGTGTGGTCTCCCCTATTGCTCCCAGGCTACAAACCTGTACGGCAGGTTACTGTCCCGAATACTGTAGGCAGTTGTAACACAGTGGTAAGTATTTGTGCTTCTGAACATATCCACACATAGAAAAGGCAATGCATTATGCTGTGATGTTACAGCAGCTATGTCACTAGGCCACAGGGATTTTTCGGCTCCGTGACAGTCTAATGGGACCACTGACCGTCGTGTACGCTGTCCGTCATCAACTGAGATGTCGTCATGTGGTGCGTGACCGTGCTTGGCCGTCTTCTCCCCATAAAGAGGGATCAGTGCTATACCAAATAATTGCCTTCCTTCTTTCTAACTGTAACTTTTTGTTCCTTGTAAAAATCTAAAAAAAAGTAAAAAGTAAAAAAAATAAATATAACTTTCTGGCTTAAAAA
The DNA here is from genome assembly GCA_963574885.1 of Lepilemur ruficaudatus. NCBI lineage: Eukaryota > Metazoa > Chordata > Mammalia > Primates > Lepilemuridae > Lepilemur > Lepilemur ruficaudatus. Next base: position 17,550 of record CAUYRT010098955.1, on the reverse strand, counting down.
ACCCAAAAAGCACCTTTTTGAGAGATAATTTGCTACTTGCGTAAGCTAGTTATTCAGTGTTTAATACTTCATTAACTCTGTGTAAAATACGATGGTAACAGAGCCGCGTACCGTCATGAGCATACTATTGAAATTGATTTTACAAAGCATCTGTGACAGCGAAGATGAATTTACCGTGAGGCAAACAAAGCTCGATTTTTAGACAAAACAAAGGTTTAATGTTTCATTTGCACAGGCCCTTCCAGGCCCTGGGAGAGGTTCTGCAGTGCCTTTGTTTGAGTTAATTCACCCGTGAACTATGAATCGCTAACTCATATAAACTGTATAAAATGTAGGCTCCCAAAACTTGGATCTGTTTTGTCAAAATTAGTCATTATTTGCATAAAAGGAGATAGTGTGCTACACATGATAGTTTTGATTGGTAATTATCCTAAAGATTGTTTTTAAAATCTTGTTTTTGGTACATCTAATCTAGGTTTGCTCAGACTAGATAGTATCTGCTGATACTATCAATATATACAGTGTGAGAAAGCAAGTGAGGTAGAAATCAATTTTTGTAAGTATCTTATGTAAAATACTTGGTGATATATTCTCCCGTGCTTCCAGATGCTGCTCTGGCATTTGAGATGACATCCTCTTGCAGCAAGAGTGCTGATATCCTTGGAGGAGAGATTTGTGGTTTCGACTGTTTCCTTCTGAACTACCTGCGTTTTCTGAGAAAGGCCTTGCAGAGGAAGGAGAGGCAAAAGACTTCCAAACGTTGAAGCTTGGACGAGTGCCCCCTCCAACTGCTGCCCTGTCACCTTCCGGTCCACCGATGCTATTTCAAGATGTATCTGATGAAAGAATAGAGTTACAGTTCTTGCTACATGAACGTGTATTTATTGTTAGTAGAGTGTATATTTAAAGTTAAAGATTAAAGGTCTGTAAAAAAGAGAGAGAAACATTGTAAAAGGTCATGCATTCATGCACTGAACTTTGTATGTTGTGTGTATAAATGTGTACGTTTATTTAGGAGTGGGTTCAGTGGGGTGGTGATAAAAACTAGGATCAGTTGAAGCAAATGAAAAAAACCAGGAAAGAGAAATGTTTCCTTTACCCTGACTTAACTATAAAGAGAAAAATGTTTCCTTTCCTCTAACTTAACTATAAAAACACACTTAAAGGTCTTGCTTGTTTCTAGGTGTTAAGGGGATACGTAACTGCTGTCCGTGGATAGATGTATAATGTATCCTTGGTTTCTGTGATTATTGTTGGTGTTCGATCAGTGTATTATGGGAATCTGGCCTCTCTGCTGATCTTCTAAGAACCGCACTAATGCAGATCTGGCAGTAACACCTTTTATTTCTGATGACGTGGTACAGCTCTGGCAATGGATAGTTCTGTGTATTATAAATTCTGGTGCTGATGTTCCTGCGTGAAGGAACATAGTCGGCACAAGAGTGGAGAAGAGATTTTGTAAGTATACCGTGGAGTTGAGTACGTGCCTCTCACTGAAAAAAGAGGCATCCACACGGAATTAGGCCGTGGAACGCGGGTTACCTATGCATCGGGCTGATTACTCGTCTGTGGTTCCAATTGCTCCTCAGCCACCCACCTGAAGAGACTCTGGGGAGGGAATGTTCCTTACTAGGACTCCACTCCTGTCCACTGGTAGTCTGAGGTTGGTAAGAGACAGAACCCGGAGCGATCCCTGTCTCCTTGTTACCTCGAACACTTAGGCCTTCCCAAAAACTTCTCACTGAGGTGCAGAGCCATCTACTCACATTCCGTATGGCTTTTCTAATGCATGGTCCGAAACTTTCTAGGTGGGAGGGATAACCCAGTTTGGCTCCAGGTTCTTGGAGTCTGGGTTTTCAGCCATGCTCTGCATTTAGTGTTTTAGAGAATGGTTGTTAAGGGAACCAGAATTTGGGTTTTTTTGCCCTAACCAATTAATAGTGTGTTGTTTTTCCCCCTCAAAGCCATTGACTAAAACTTAGCCCAAGAATTTAACTAGAACTTTTCTTTATTACTCTGAGCTTAATATTGAAATTCTGACCTTAGACACTGAGCAGGACGTTCAGTAGGAGGCAAATTAAGGGGGTTCAATGTACAAGTCCATAGGTGGTGGTGGTTAAATTAAAATTTGGTCTTGATTTAAAAGCTCTGTGTTTAACCTCTGACCAGATGTGTCACAAGGTTAGTGAGGCTGACATGCTGGAAAAAATGAATGAATTGGCATTAATAGGCTTTACATTAAAATGTTACTTTGTTTTTACTTTAAAGAATATTGCCAGTAGACTCCACAGCATGGAAAGCAGATGACACTTAAAGTCAAATGGCACTCCAGCTCATTCAAATGCCATTTTTATTTAAGATCAGTGTGAAAATATCAGCTCGATGTTTGAAGTCCTAGGATCAATTACTTTCAAATTTCTATACTTGCTTTTGGTGTCCTTTGCCTATTAAGACACGTTGTGAGCTTTAGAATTAAGGAACTAAAAATTATTTCCTAGTAGTTCAAGTTGAGAGTTGAGGATCGTATCTGGTTAGGACCTTGGCAGAACTACCAGGAAAAGATTCTGCAAATTGGGGCTGAAGATACTGAACCGAAATAATCCTTTTTTTTTTTTTAAGTTTAAGGTTAGTCCGTCTTTACAAGGATATGGTTTAGTCACATTCTAATAGGGAAATATGTGTATACACGAGTGGGCGGCATTGGGCTTTCTGTGTGTATGTGCACTTTAATAAATACTGTACCAAGCTCCGTAGACGGTTTTAATTCAGAGACTATAAATAATGCATCCACCACTGTATGGTATGTAACAAATACGTTTGAAATAATTTGTTAATTTTTTTGGGGGGGGCGGAACTTGGTATTGGGCCGACAAGTTAATTTTCCTGTGTAGCTGGTGATCGAAGCAGCATGGCCGTAAAATAACATGTCTTGTAAAGACGCTGGCGAAAGTTGTGACAGACCCAGGCTTGGGACCGGGTTTCCCTGACGGAGAATCCCTTGCTTGCTCACAGTACCTGGCTTCCCCCTGAAATGGGAGCACAGGTGTGTTTTCTTACGTGACTCTCTTTGTTGGTCCCCTTATCCCATGTCGGTCTGGATCTGTACCAGGCTGTGAATCAGACCAGACTGAGACATGAGGCTGACCTGTCTTCTAAGCCCTCCGTGGTATGGCATGACCATGGGTAGGGAGCTGGAGAGCCACCGGAGCAGTGCTCCCAGGGCTCTAGGCGAGTCTCCGTGAATTGGGCTGGATGGATTCTTCTCTACCGTTTTGCACTGAGTGTTTCTGCATTGGAAGTGGGTGCCTAACGCCCTGTGTGAATAAAAATTACGTTCTCACACTGCTTCCTAAAGGGTCTTGTTTTTTCTCTCGATAGCTTCAGACGTGAAGTGACTTGAAAATGTAATCAGCGCACAGCTTGTTTCTCAACAAGCCCTTCTGCGAAGTATCTTACCGCAGGTCTTGAGGTCGTCGCTTGTAAGTAACTTGATTTCGAGCTTTGTGTTCATAGACGTTTGTGGATATCTGATGTTGGATGTTTTATACACTGAGAAATTGTCTTTAAAACAAAAACATAAACCCATCCACAAAATGTCCTTTTCCTTTGTTTTCAGCAAAAATTTATTTTGCCCGTTGTATACCCTCGTTTAAGTCCTTTATTCTCTCCTTTGGCATTCAGGGTCATCTCCTTTAGGAGGGAAAGAAGGTTCCAGTAAAATTTTAGAAAATGGATTGTCAGTTAACACGAATTAATATCAAGAAGGACCCGGGAAATGAAAACAACGTCTCTCAATTAAGCACGTTTTCTGTCCTTAGACTAGGATAGGGTCTCGTGTCAGTCAGGTGAGCAGGATTCTATGTCATGTTACCTGCACTGGGCTGTCCTGCCTGCGTTAATCTTGCTGCTAGAATCTGAAGCCATCCCTGGACCCCGTGACAATAACGTGTTAATCGGTTGCTTCCCTCCTCAACCTGTCTTCAGCTGTCTTCCCTGGATCATGACTCCTTTTGTTTACATGCATGCTTCTGTCCCTCACTACTTACTTTTTTAAGTAGATAAGTCATTTATTGAAAAGCGTTAAGTTGCTCCTAGACCCTTGAGAAGAGTTGGGGCCAAATCCTGGAGGCGCACGGACAAGAAAACAATACCGACACCATTGCCTCACTAAATTTCCAGTGTCTCTGAAGATTGGAAACCACACCTTGTTATCTGTTTTTGATCCACTCTGTCCAGCACAGTGATTTCTACGTGACAACAGTAGTAATAACTCCAGGATAAAGTAGGAAAGTTATTCATATTTCATAGGCAACGTAATAGGCTCAGAAAGTGTAAGGAATTTACTCAGCGTCAGTCAGCGATCGAACGATGAGTGTTTAAGTGAATGTGTGATCACAGTTACTTAGATCTGGAATTAATTTTAAAAAATTTGTGTAACATAAATTTTGGGAGCTTAGACTCCTGGGGCTACGTGCTTCCTCATTCACTTCCAGAGGAGAAGGCCAGGAGTTCCCCGGCCATCAAACAAAACTTTTCTCTAACTGAGCCGAATTTAGATACTGCCATCCCTGAATCAGTTGCCACAGCCAGGAGCATGGGAGCACTGACGGGCCTGGGCCTCGGGCCCCTGTTAGATTCCCTTGCCGGAGTAACACGGGAGCAGAGGGAGGCGGGATTGTGCTGAGTGGTTCAGGCCAACAGCAGCCGGGGCGTGGACCGCTCGGCCCTACAAGCAGCGCGGGCCCAGAGTGGACCCCGGAGAAAACGTCACAGGGCTCACCAGGGGAGGCCGTCTGGAAACTGCAAAAGGTATCTTCATTTCAGACTTTGACTGATTCTGCCAAATCGTCTTCCGAGAAGGCTGTGGCAATTTATATTCCCACTGACAGTATATGAGAAAATTTGTTTTCTCAGATAATATTAAATTTCCATTTTGGCTAGTTTGATGGGTGCAAATTATCTTGCTTTAGTTTACATTTTCTCGATAATTACTGAGGTCACACGTATTTTCATATCTTTTTTTATTTTTCTGTGTTTTTTCTTTTAGCCATTTGAATTCCTTCTGTGAATAAAAGATATTAAAATGTTTAAAAAAAAGAAAAGGTAAAGCAGATTTTAGTTCAAGTATTGGAGATGGTTCTTTGTAGAGGTTTTCTTTTCCGTACCCCTGAAAACAAAGGCAAACACCCAATTCAGATAATATGCTTTGGCTCAAAATATATTGTAGATCAAAAATTATTTGGGGGAAATGCAGCCCAGCCAGAAGAATGTATTTTCTAATTACACTTGTCTTAAGTAAGCCATCAGGTCCCGTTCCCCTTATTGGATCTCGGGAGGAAATAAGCCAAGAGAGGTCAGTGCTTCTCCGTCCTAGGTAGAAGGATGAAGGAGCAGCCAGTTCTGCCTGGATGGACAGGAGCTATTTAAGGGGAGCTGTGAAAGATCTGAGGTCTGGGGTTGCCGCAGCCGGCCTCACACCACTTCTCTCGGGTGACGCCCTGACGCCTTTGGCTCCGGCCAGCACGGCCCAGTGCTGCCAAGCCACCACCCGCGAGATGGCGGTAAAGCCCCACTCACCGCAGGCCATTTCCATCCCAGGGGGGAAAGTGCTAACATCTGTGATCAGTTTCACCTGAGAGGCATCTTTTTGTCCATGCATCCGATTAATGGTCTTCTTTTCCCGTTCTTAAGGGCACAGTGTTTAAGAAGTGCTTAATCTGTTGGAACTTGCCAAGAGTGGCCAAGGGGAATTGTATTATAGCAGCAGGGTGGCTCTCCCTAGCGGACACAGTTAGTTAAACACTAACACTGTAATTGGGAGCGGAAGAGGTCCAGTGCACGCCACCTCCACAGTCTCTGGGATTCTGTCGGGGCTTCCCCACTGTCAGCAGGTGGCTGGCGACTCAGGTCAGCAAGGCAGAGCCGGAGGCTAGAGGAAGCCCAGGCTGGTGGGAGCATGGGGCTGGTGGGGAGGAGTCAAAGCAGCTGGAGAGCTACGAAAGCGAATCTGCCTCCTGACACGAGATGTGGGCAAAAGCGAATCTGCCTCCTGACACGAGATGTGGGCAGACGGGGCAGGAAGTCTGATGAGGCCACGTCGGAGAATGCCCGTCGAATAAGGGCTCTGAGCATCTCTGGGATGAACTGGGAACTCAGTTTTCAAGTGTGATGTCTGTGTAAGTAGCGAAATGTAAGTCTGTCCTCACAGTGAATGGAAACTTGACCGTTAGCCTGTGCTGGTGCCGGCTTTCTGTCGTGAGTATAGTTGGAATGCAGCTTAGGGAAGCGGCGTGGTGCAAACCCAGACACACTGCCAACCTGGACGGCACTCAGCTGTAACGTGCGTTAGTTAAGGCAGCTGTCAGCCCACTGCAATTCTGAATTTGAAAACGTGCAGGGCATTATGTTCTTTAGGGGAAATAAGTCATCTATGTTGTGTCTAAAATCTAAACCCTTAATATACCTCTCAACGTGTTGATTTGAAAAAAAAAAATCCCCAAAGGAAAATGATGAAGGATTATGGAAAAGGAAAAATATGTCACCTATACAGAAACAGAAGAACTTTAAAACACATTTGAGCAAACTTTCATGGTATGACCGTATGAAATCTACCTCTATCCTGAGTGAAGGTGGGCATCTAATCCTCCAGTGGAAGGAAATTGGGAAAGATATTTCTAAGGAAGTTAAAATATTTACTATGGGCAGCACATGTAATAAACCTTTATTTAGAACATAAGCCAGGAAGTAAATAAATTTTGTTGGCAGAAAATCAGTTACTCTGTGCCTATTGAACTGATATTTGAAAAATAACAGTTTGAAGAGCCATCCCAAATAATTAGTCTTCCCGGGAAACCCATGTGCCTTGATGTGGCCTTGGAGGAGGGATTTTACAAAGACAATTGGATTTGGATTAAAAAAAAAAAAAAGAATGACAGGTTCTGCTAAGAAAAGTCTGAAAAAAATTACAAAATTAAGAGGGCAATTAAATTGGAGGCTTCTCTGTCTCTGGTTACCATTCCCACCTATTCTTCAACAAAAGGCTGAAAGAGAAATTGCGTTTACAGTGAAACAGATTAATTCATTTTAAAACAGATTCATTTTAAAATTTCAGAAAGGAGATTGAAAGCATGCACCAGTGGCCACGAGGGATGTGTGTGCCTTATCTTTCTCTCATCAACAGTTCTTTTTTCTTTCGTGGGTGGAGATTTTTAAATCTCAAGATTTCCTTTGGTATGTGTGAATTTTCACCCAGGCTAGAGTGCCGTGGCGTCAGCCTAGCTCACAGCAACCTCAAACTCCTGGGCTCAAGTGAGCCTCCTGCCTCGGCCTCCCAAGCAGCTGGGACTGCAGGCATGCGCCACGACGCTGGGCTGATTTTTCTACATTTTGTAGAGACGGAATCTCGCTCTTGCTCAGGCTGGTCTTGAATTGCTGGCCTCAAGCGATCCTCCCCTCTCCAGACTCCCAAAGTGCTGGGATTACAGGCATGAGCCACCACGCCAGGCCTAAAATATAGTTTGTTGAGGATTTCAGAAAGGTTTTTATTTAAACCTGTAAATTTGAAGCAAATATCTGTTCTTATTTGCTATGAAGTGAAAGAAATAGTTTTTATCTTTTTATTATTTAATATAAGGAAGGTAGCGCAGCATGATGATGTCATGTCTCCTTTTCCTAGGCAGCCATTCCCAGAGTCCTTTTGTCTTTGTGTTATTATTTTTCCTTTCTATGTATCAGCAGCAGCAACAATTTTTACACATGGTTCTTGAGAGGGACGAGTGCAAGCCGCTGATCCCGTATGCAAATCCAAAGTCCCTCGGTGAGAGGCAAGAGGAGTGGCGTCACTAGGAGGCAGAATTTTTACAGTGGCCAAACAAATAACCAACGAATGCAGTCTGTGGGATTTGTTTCTCAGGTTGCTCCCTGAAAATACAGGGCTCCCGAAGTTGAATGAACTTATGTCCGTAAAGTTCCAGAATTGCCAGAAAATTCCTGTAACCTTTTAATCAGCTTTTGAGCCGGGAACCACACTGAGGGGCAGTGTGGTCTGAGGGGCAGACGTTAGGAGAAATCTCGAGATACTTATTTTGCACTGGTTGCCTAAAAAGTTAACATTAAAGTCAATTTAGATACTACAGTTAAAAAATAATTATTCGGGTTAGATAATTCGGTTTATATCTTTAAAGTGTTATCAATAGCCAGATTCCCCATAACTTTTTTTGCTTTAAGCATTATAATTTTTTTTTAAAAAGGTCACTTTGTAAATGTACCTTGCTCTTTAAGTTTTCCAGTGAGCGTAAAAGAGCATGTCATTCGTGTCTTCATTTGGTTTGTCATGATCTCATTTTATTTAAGTGCTCTTTTAATTTAGAAGAGGAGGTTGATTCTTCCGGTATCTCAGTATTGGTAGGAATTATTGGAACCACCCATTTAAGTATTTTATTTGCATAAATATCTAATGACCATGAAAATTTGAGGATAAGAATAACATGTTTACCACGCTCTTTAGTACTCATAAATAGCCTATAATCCAGCATCTTCGCTGCTGACGTGGAGACCAATCTCTAGCTGATGGTGTTTAGGACACTTAATCTTCAAATTTTTCAAGTAGTTTTAGCTTGGAAAGAGAAAATACATCTTTTTCTTGCCTTCTGTGAGGGGTTGGCTTCTTTTGCTTCAGTAAGCTTGGGTTTCTCTTCAGCGTTCCTCCGATGAGCTTCCTCTTCGGAGTCTCCTTCTGGGGAAGTATCCGTGAGGAGGGAGGTGACTGCGTGGCCAGTCAAATGGCTGGAACGGAAATCGGTGGCTGCACTTTGGAGGAAAGAAAGGCCTGATTGGAACCCTAAAGTAGATTCTGGGTCTTCTCGGTGGGAAGACACGGAAGGGAGGCTGGCGTGTCCTCGTGGTGGGCTGGACCCTTGTCACTGGACTCCTCGTGACGGGTGGAGGGGTGAGCGTGAAGATCTGGCAGTCCGTAGGGTCGATGTTACCCTGTGAGCCTGCAGGAGGGGTGGACGCCTCTTGTCCTGTGGGGAGGAAAATACAAGTCAGGAAACAGGCCTGGGACAGACGCAGAAGGGAGGGAGATATTCAGGCTGGTGGCAGGGAAGAAAAACGGGAAGAGAGAATGAGAGATGTCTCAAAGCATGTGTGAAAGTATCGCTCAGGTTTGACAAAATGAAACACAGACACCCCCTGTGAGCCAGCGTTTCCACTCTGGGGAATTTACCCAAGAGAAATGAATGTTTATGTCTACAAGAAGTTCAAGGATGCTCACAGTGGCCTTATTCGTAACAGTAAAAACTTGGAAACAGTCCAAGTGTCCATCAGTAGGTAAATGGATGAACACACTGTGTATTCACACAATGAAACAGTATTCAGCAATGACAAAAAAGAGCTGCTAATATCGACGACAGCATGGATGAATCCTGTTAGGGACAGGTGCAGGCTGGCAGCGCTAACCACAGGAAAAGAGGAGGGGGGCAAAAATGAGGAGGCCACGGAGCATTTAGAACCAAACCCGCAACAGCTGGAACTTGAGGTTGGGGACTTTTCCCTGCAAGGAGCATGCACAGAAACTGGAACCCCCACACACCTCCTGGCTATGGCTGATTGGACTGCTAGTAGACACTCAAATCTTTCATTGGCTGGTCAGTGGCCAATCAGATTCTTCCTTTGGAATTATAACTAAGTCAGTGGAAGATGTTAGTGGAAAGTGTGGAGCAGGGGTTGAGTGTCAGGTTTTGGCTGGTTCATTGTTGAGAAAGCAGAGAAGGCAGTATGCACACAGCAGCAGTAAAGTAGGGACGGCCTCTGGGAGAGAGAGACAGAGACAGAGACAGACAGAGAGAGACAAGAGACCACATGGTAACAGAGTGATGATGGGAGTCGCCTCGGTTCTTGACTTTCCAGGGCTGGTCCCTCTGGGGCTGGCCGTACTTAAGATTCTTGGGGAGATCCTTACAATAATCACACCGCCTCCAGCTGTACTCTTGTGTAAAGCTAGCCTGAATGGGTTCTGTTCCTTGAGTAAAATACCAACCCTTCCTCCTAAACTCACCCAGGCTACTGAGTATTGAAATCCTGTGACTGAAAGTAGATGAAGACACTTTGAACCGCAGAAGATGATTAAATCCCACATGACTCACTGTTTTTTTTCTGAATAGTTCTGAACCTCTGTAACAAGAAGAGTTTCTGCCCAGAATCCAGTCTCCAGGGAAGAAGGTAGCCTCACTGTTAAACCCCATCTGGACATTTTCCTAACAGGTCAGGCTCAGTGAGGTCTTGAGCTCTGCCACTCGGCTAACTGTGCTCCAGCTATTAAAAACCAGCCGACCACTCACCCCTCGTGTCCGTCTCGTTTCTTAAAACCTGAACCTCTTCTGCCAGGCTCTGACCCTGGAATGTCCGGCAGTGTTTGGTAATCTCTTCTTCTGGGAGTTTCCAAGGGCTCAAGATCAAGGTACAATGTGCTGTGATCACCTACTCAAGAATGTGGGCAGGACCACAGGAAACCACATTCTTCCAGCAAACTAGACACACGGTGATTATATCAGGTGACTGGTCGGCTAGCACAAGTGTTCTAAAACGTGGGACCATAAGGATTGATTTGGGAACCTGTCAGATCTTACAAAATTATACAGTAAAAAAAAAAAAAAAATCTTGCAAAGTTAACTAAGGCCCCACACCTGAGTAGGCAGGTTGATGCCATTCGTGGTCTCTGAATTCGGCTGAACTGCCCATAAATTCTTTTGTTTATCCTTGTTCTGCCCTCTTCCCGCTGTCTTCCAAACCTTTGCTCTCTGCCCAAAGCCCCTGCAAAATGCTCACTGTTCTTCATTCATTTGAAGGATTCCCTTTGGACTTCTCTCTACCTTTCTAAGTAGCTTACTTGGCTTCACGTTTCAGAAAGAAAACCGGGGCCATCGGACACGGGCCTCTTCGGTTCCTGTTTTCTCTCTCTAAAGCCGACACACTCACTGATGCCACTTCTCCCCCTGCCCCCACTGCCTAGTTAACCCACTCCACTCTGCCTCTGCCTCCTCCACCCCCCAAAAGGTACCGTGGCAAAAGTCATCAGTGGTCCTGGGCAGTGGACCGGGGTGGTCCCAGATGCCTAGAGCACCGCTTCCTGCCCTCTCCGCCCGGCTAACTCCTATCCAGATTCCCAGTCTCATTTTTTCAGGGAGACTGGGTGAAGGCCCTTGGCAACGAGCTCCCCTCGCTCCCCGTGAGTCCACCTTCATAACCCTCATCAGTAACGTGGTTACAACTCAGCGGTTACATTCCTGCTCCCCTGAAATAGCCGCGTGACCGTCTTGCAGACTGCGGTCTCTTGGTCCCCAGCACAGTGCCCGCGGCAGAATTGAATTGATTGAGAGTCTACCATTGCAAAAGGTACCACGTTCCTACCTCTCAGGGTAGTGTGATGATTAATGTTAATATGCGAATACGTCCCCGTATGTAATGCACCGACGTGCCACCAGGGGCACTGAATGTCAACGGTGAGCGCTGCTCTGCCTGCTTGATAGTAATAGGACCCAAGTGAGTCAAGTATCTAAAGGCAGATGAAAACCAGTTTGAGAGGCAGCACAGCCAGGCTCCCTGAGCGCTGCCACCAATGACTGTGTGGCCGTAGATGGGTTCCTTAACCCTTTCCAGTCCCATTTTCCTTAACTGTAAGAAGGAGAGAACGATACTACCTATTTCATCAGCTTGTTGCAAGTCTCAGCTGAAATAAAATGTGCAAAGCGCTCAGAATCTATTTCCTGACGTGTGGTATGCAGTTGGTATGTGTTAGCTATTGTTATTAATCCTAAATGTTATGGAAGATTGTATTAGCGTGAGCCCCATTTTTCTCAGGCCCATCTGGTTACATTTACACCAAGATTTGTGCCCCAGAGGGTACAGATGTTATCAGAATAGGCCCTCCATGAGGACAGTTGACTCTGTTGGCGTCTTAGTCTGTTTGTGTTGCTATAAAGAATACCTGAGGCTAATTTAAATAGGTAATTTATAAAGAAAAGAGGTTTATTTGGCTCGTGGTGCTGCAGACCGTACGAGAAGCAGTGGTGCCAGCATCTGCTTTTGTGGAAGCCGCAGGAAGCTTCCGCGCATGGCAGGAGGAGACAGGAAGCCAGCATGTCCCAGGGCACAGAAGGGGCAAGAGGGACAGGAGGGAGGGGCGAGGCTCTTTGGAGTGATCAGTTTTCACAGAGCGAGGATGTCAACAAGCCATTCATGAGGAATCCACTCCCATGACCCAAACTCCTCCCTTGGGCCCTACCTTCAACACCGGGGACCAAATGTCAACATGACACTTGGAGGACACAAATAGCCAAACGCCATCAGTTGGTCACTGGCTGTGACCTAGAGCCCCAGCACCTGGAACAGTCCCTGGCTGACAATGGTGCTCAGCAAACCCTCGATGGATTGGTCGGGCAGGTGCCGAATACTTTCGTGAGTATTTCATTCTCGTCCCAGAAAATTTGCAATAATGAATTCATATTTAAAACGAGAGTATAATAGAAAATATAAGGCAAAATATTGCTTGGAATTTGGATGTCAATTTTAAATGGGTTTGTTATAGTCTAGACATGAAATTAGTAGCATACCAACTGCTTTAAAAATAAGTACTTTTAAAAAAAAAGGTAATGATGAAAGACCTTTTTTTTATATAATTACCTGTAGTCTGTGGTTCTTTGGTCAGACAACAGCTGGCCCGTAGCAAGCTACACTGAGTTTGCGGGAGGTGAGCTCTACGCTCGGTATTTAAATGTGCATCTCTTCCCTCCCACGGCTCGTGGACTCTTAGAAAATTCCTCACGCGCTCCCGAGCTGAGCCAGAAAGACATGTAAGTCCTGCGATTGATTCGCTCACAGGAACCGCAACTCAGTTCATTTTGTAGACTCACAGGGTGGTCAGAGCTCTAATTTCACAGATAAAAAATGTGCAGCCTAGAAACGTCCACACGGCCCGTTTCGATTCTCTGCTGTAAGTGACGTCGTTTCAGCGACACGCGGGTTCCTGCGTCAGGTGGGGCAGGGGTGCAGAGGTGAGCAAGACGCAGGGCTGTGCTGGGCGGTGGGAAGCTGCCACCAAACGGGGTTCTGCACCCGGAGCAGAACGCAGCGGGCCGTGTGGACAGATAGATCCGACTCAGAGCAAGCGTCGGAACGAAAGACTGCAACTTAAAACTACGTGTCTTAGGGAAGACTTTGCCAAGGCCATGTCGTAGCGGCATCCGAACGAGCCTCGAGGCAGGATCGCAACAAACGCACGTGAAAGCAGGACGAGGTGGCAGCCGCAGCCGCAGCCCCTGCCACGGGAGAGGGCGAGTTTGGAGAGCCACGCACGGCCTCCTCCGGCAGCCCCGGGCGTGAGCGAGTAGCCACAGACTCGAGCCAGCGCGGCTGGGATGGAAAGAAGCTGCCTCTGCAGGACCCCGAGGACTTGTGGGGAAGAGGGAGCCCCGCTCAGAAATCAGATCTCACGTTCCCACTGGCGCCATTTAGACGTGAATAAAAGAAACCTCTAACGTCACTGTAACTCGTTCAGCTGCATAGTTGCAAAGCCTCTAGCAGAGTGGTTCGCCTTCTGGAAGGCAGGTGGCAGGTGGCCAGCTCTGCTCTAGGATGCCTCTGTTAGATGTCACTCCTAGCAGGTGTTGATCGGGAGGGCCCTGTTTTGGGACTCGGGGGCAGCTGTCTATGGTCTATGCCCCAAAACCTCTGACTGCCAGAGTCTGTGCGGAGGTTGGATAAGGGGATCTCTGGGTGTCCCCGGACCGGCTCTGATGTCCCTCCCCGTCTCCAGTCTGCCGTGAGCTTTGGGGCATAAGTGGGTCTGGCTGAGCCCCTGTGACCCCCTGCCCTGGGGCATGGGAGGGGCGAAGGGCTCCCTCTGCCCCCGTGCTTCTCTCCTCCCCGGACAACCTCTCATTTTGGAACGCAGCTGAACTGCGAAAATAAAGCCAGACCCGGGCCTCCTTCCCCTTTCCTCCTCCTCTTCCCTTCCCTGTTTTTCTTTCCTTTCCCCAGGGCCGTGCAAACCAGGCTCAGGCCACTGGGGCATCTTGTAGTGGGCGAGGAAAGAGAATAGGAGCAGGGGAGCAGGTGGATCTAATAGGATCCTAAAGCAAGAAACCTGTGCTTACCTCCGTAGCGCCAAGACTCAGCTCAGCAGGTGTGAGTCATTAAAGCAACGAGCAGAGACTCAACGCCCACCATGTGCCAATTACTGAGCGCCTGCAGCCGTAAACAGGTGGAAACCGTTAGCTTTCTAACAGTAATAACGAGTGTTTGTGCAGTGTTTTGAGCCTGCAGGGTTGTTCCACACCTGGCAGCTCATTTGGTCCTCGTCACTCCCACGATGATGACTATTATTAATACCGTCACTTCACAGAAGAGGACTCTGACGGTCAGAGAGGTGAGGTGTGAGAGCTCGTGCTGAGACCAGGACCAGAGTCTCCGGACGATAAAACCCAGCCTTTCCCGTTAGCCACACAGGCTGAGGTCAACGTTTCCAGTCTACGGGAATGTGTAATCGAGGTGGTGATTCTGCCTCTTCACACGACTTATCAATTAGCGGAACCACAGCGGAATAAGAACGGAGCCCTTACCTTCTGCCACCGTCCCCAGCAGCCAGCAGAGCAGCACCCAGGAGCAGAGGCCGTGTCTGCGAGCCATGGCTGCCACCCCGAGCCGCCGCCGTGCTGAACCCCATGCTGCTTTAAAGGGGAGCTGGTGAGTCACCGCAGCCTGATTCAGATAATTTGCATTTGCCGTGTGGACCACAGAGACCGGGGATTGTGGTGTGAGAGCAAGAAACCAGGAGGGGAATACCAGACAGTGTTTGTCAACCAGAAGCTTCGTGCGGTGACAGCCGGATATTGTTCATCAATCCCTGCAGTGGGATTTGGACAACCCTGCCCTCACCAGCCTTTCCTCCCTCGAATCTCCTCCTTGCTATTGCCTTCTTCTCCCTGCAGTTGGCTCTTCCTCTGCAGGGGAAAGCAGCTGTCCAGAAATGGTCCACACTGCTCCCCCTGTGTAGCCTGGCCACTTAGAAAAGCCAAGTGGCGCAGGAGGGCATTTTCCAGAAGCTTCCTGCCCCAGGCTTTTGAAGGGGCTGCTCTCGGCCTGCAGAAACCGTAACTTTTTTAGTCGCAGGCTGATCAGTGAGATTCTAATTTCCACGTTTCCTGATGTCAGGAAGGCTGTCCGTGGTTTGAGCCACTGTTGCTCATCAGTGTGCTAAGAGGGAGGGCCCCCCGGAGCCGGTGTGTGTCGGGTGTTTTCCTCACAATAACCTTATGGGGGATCAAGAAAAGTTACATTTCTTTCCCCAAAATGAAAAGATATTAAGAGGTGAGGCTGAGATTCAGAACCGGGATTTTTTTTGACTCCAAAATCTATGTTCTTTCTTCTAATTAAATATACAGTCATGTACTGCGTAAGGACCTTTCTGTCAAAGATAGACCACATATATGAGAGTGTCCCATAAAATTACAGTGGAGCTGAAAAATTCCTATCGCCCAGTGACGCAGTACCCGCCATAACGTCGTCGCAGCACGACGTGTTACTTGTTTGTGGTGATTCTGGAGTAAACAAAGCTACTGTGCCACCTGTCACATGAAACAGGCGCACACACAATCACATACGGTACGTAACACAGCAGTGGTGACAAATGACAGGCACCGGTTTGTGTATTTACCATGCGTTTAATTGTTCAGATGCATTCCTTCTACTTATGAAAAAAAGTAATTGTCAGACAGCCTGAGCAGCCCCCTGGGAGTATTCCAGAGGAGGCGTTGTCGCCACCGAAGATAATAGCGCCGCGTGTTACTGTCCCTACGACCCTCCGGGGGGACAAGACGTGGAGGTGGAAGACGGTGACACTGACGACCCTGACGCTGCGTGGGCCTAGGCTGATGTGTGTGAGTCTTAGCTTTTAACAAAAAAAGCTTAAAAAGTAATAAAAAACCCAATTTTTTAAATAGAGAAAAGCTTATAGAATAAGGACATAAAGAAATAAAATACTTTTGTGCAGCTGTACGTGTTTGTTTTATAAAGTTAAGCATTATTATGAAAGAGTCAAAAGGTTAAAACATTTTTAATTTAAACTGATTCACTTTTAGAGTTTTTATTTATTTTTGTGTTTGTATTCACAAGTGCAGTTTCGCCAGGTCGATACGTGGCATTGTGGCGGGATCCAGCCCTTCAGTGCGCGCCCCTCGGGGCAATGCCCCTTGTACACGCCATTTTTTATCTTTTAACGTCCTATTTTGACAGGACTTTTTCTATGTTTGGGTGTGTCCGGACACACATGCGATCGTGTGCAGCGCAGCCACGAGCCGCACGGGTTGCAGGAGAAGCAGTGGGCTGCGCCGTGCGTCGGGGGCGTGTGCGCCGTGCGTCGGGGGCGCGAGAGTGCGTGCATGCACCATGCGTCAGGGGCGCATGCGTGCGTGCGTGCACCATGCGTCGGGGGCGCGTGCGTGCGCCGTGCGTCGGGGGCGCCTGCGTGCGTGCGTGCGTGGGCCATACGCCTGGGCGCGTGCGTGCGTGCGCCATGCGTCGGGGGCACGTGCACCGTGCTTCGGGGGCGCGTGCGCCGTGCGTCGGGGGTGCGTGCGTGCGTGCGCCATGCGTCAGGGGCCCGTGCATTTGTGCTTGGGGGCGCATGCTTGCGTGCGTGCGCCATGCGTCGGGGGCGCGTGTGTGCGTGCGCCATGCGTCAGAGGCGCATGCGTGCGTGCGTGCGTGCGCCATGCGTCGGGGGCGCGTGCCGTGCGGCTACTTCGGGGGCGCGTGCCTGCCTGCGTGCCTGGGCCATACGCCTGGGGCGCGTGCGTGCGTGCGTGCGCCATGCGACTGGTCTAGGCCTGCGGGTGCAGGGCCTCTGACGTCAGACAGCCGCGACGTCACTGGTGAGTTTCTCAGAACGTGTCCCTGCCATCAAGGGACCCGTGACTGCGATCGCTTTCTTTTAAAAGTCCGTGTATTCGTTTTCTGATTCGCTAGTGGATGTGCAGTCTTGGTTTCCTTGACTTTTTGTTTTCTGGCCTCGCAGCCTGTGCAGAGGGCTCTGTGGCCTCGCGGGGTCCTGCGGCGGGAAGCGGGGCGAGGGCTGCTGGGATGTCCCCGAGGAGCCCCCGATTTGGGACGGGCATGCGGGGTGGGGGGGGGTCCTGTGGCTTTCCCGGCCGCAGCGGACCGACCTGCGGGCGTGTTGTCCGGGTAACGGCACGATCCACGGTCCTGTGAAAAAGAAAAACGAAAACAGTTTTATTATCCGATGGCGGGGCCTGCGGTAAATGCAGCAGCACTGGCCGGGCACGTGGCTCACGCCTGTGATCCCAGCACTCTGGGAGGCCAAGGTGGGAGGATCGCTCAAGGTCAGGAGTTCGAAACCAGCCTGAGTAAGAGCGAGACCCCGTCTCTACTAAAAATACAAAGAAATTAGCCAGACAACTAAAAATAGAAAGAAATTAATTGGCCAACTAAAAATATATAGAAAAAATTAGCCAGGCGTGGTGGCGCATGCCTGTA